>CAEFZX010031702.1:157500-175473 GCA_903066825.1 Alfaro cultratus
GATACATTTCGCATGTCCTACCGGCAGCTGCGCTGCTGTTGTCAGTCTCAAGCTGACAGGCCAGATTCAGTGGGATTCTGTCGAGCTGCTGCTTTGATGAAATGTTTTCAAGAAGTGAGGGTATAGGAGGGAAGGGACTGATCTGACTTCTACCCCTGGCTACAAAGTGCTGGCAGAAAGTTTTGATGGAGATTTTTTTCAATACTAAGCGAACATGAAAATAACACGTTTTGAGGCGGCAGGATAAATGAGCATACATTCGTGGACACCGTATATTTATAAGAGCAAAATATAATTTGTGGAAAATTATACCTTTTCAAATCCTCCAATCACACTGGTGGCGATGTGTGCGGTGGTGTTTACAGTAGAGCCAGCAGGCACCAGTAGAGTCAGACAAATACAGTCGCTCAGGTAGATCATTAGTGGATTTAACAACATCAAAGCCCATAACTCACTGAGTTATGTTATTATCACTGCAGCCGCTGTGAACTCGTGTTGCTGTTGCCTCCGGTGACATGCAGGGTGGAGAGCTTCCTGCCTCCGCTCCTGCTTTCAGACCCCGCCTGTTCAGGGCCGGGATCAGCTGCCTGTGCAGAGAATTGTTGCCCTCTTTCCTTGACCTTTGGTAAAATCAGCCACATTAACATTCTCCCAATGGAAATAAAGGAGAGAATGGTCATGTGAGCTGGATTTGCTCTTTCTGCTTCCTGCACATAGGGTCATATTGGCTGAGAAGAGTAGTGGGTTTGCAGCTGATTGGATAAATGACCTTTTTAGCTTGTCCGAGTATTTTATGGTAGACATATGTGATATTCGATTTTCTGGGACAGTGTTCTGCCATGTTAATTCCATTAATGAGAGAACTGCTGGAAATCTCTTGTCTTATTTTTTCTGACTGTACTGGACCTTTTAAAGTTCTATATGACAGCTGATATTCTGCAGTTTTATAAGACTGGAATTTCAAAACCACAAATCGTGTTGAATTTCGTTAACCTTTTCAGAGTTATTGTATGTAGCTTTGCTAAACACTAGCTTATTGTGAAGTAGCTAGCAACAATCTAGCTTGTTAAATAACTTCACACTGAAATAATTTATTTATTCTTGCAAAAGTATTTAAAAACACTAACATTTTACGGTGGCAAGAAACTTCAGTAGGATGCGTACCATTGGGCTTAATAAGGTAATTGTTTTAAAGCCACAGCTGATAAGGTGGCTAAGAAACTCGGCTGGTAAGAAACTTGTGTTACTATTAAGAGCAAAATACCATACAAGAATAATATTCTTTACAAGTAACTACAGCTCCAATAAGTGGATGTTCATCATATATCAATACAAACATTATAATTAGAATGATATGTTTTATTATTTTAAGAAAGAAAAGAATTTTATTATGCCCATTTTTTTGTAAATTTGTTAAAATTGGACAATTTTACTGTGGAAGTCTGATGCCATCCAATGCCAAATATCTACCTTAAAACTAAAACAAATACTGAATGTTAAACTGTGACTGCAGACTGAAAAAGGTAAACCTTCATTGTAGGGAAGAACAACTGAGGATACAATGAGATGTTTTACCAGAGAACTGGTGAGCACAATTTCCTTTAAAGTTACTGTTAATGTTAGTATTTTACATGAGTAAACTAATCACCAGGCTAAGGCTGGTAGCAACATTAGCACACATCAGCATCCAGATTCATTCATGTTCTTTGTTAAAGCCTGTTCAGTCTGTTCACTGTCCCATATTGTTAAATTAGATCAATACATAATCGAAAGTTTTCATCAATTTTATTTTGCTGCCCTCACTTTGTTCTTTTTTTTTTTTTTTTTACTAATTTGCAAATCTGATGACGTTTTACTTCAAATTTATAAAGCAAAAAGGAGATAACATATTCAAACAATAAAACGTGAACATACTATGTGAAAGTAGAGTACATTGCACATTCTCAGGCATCTTAACCAACGAGAATTACAACACGTCACACATCGGTGATCTTTTCTATTTGTCACTTGTTTTATTTTCTTTGCTGGGATATTGTGTTAGTGTGTTGGAGAGATCACAGGTTGAACACCTCTGCAACTGGGAAAACAGCTGAGGCCAGTGTCAGATTAAGCCAAAGGCCTTAAGCGTTGTGGCATTGTAGTGTTGCTACAGAAACCTGAAGGACTAACATGGTCACCAGTAGGATTTACAGAGTGTCAAGATGCAGGTTACAGCTCCTGTTGATCAGCACTGAAGAAGTAGACAAAATGTTTTACTGAGCTGCTCTGAGAAATGTCATAGTGATTTCCATCTCCTATTTAGTACAGTTTGGTTACTTTTAACCTTTTAAAACAATCAAAACTCATTTTTGTAAGAAAATGAATGTAAAACCATGCTTTATAGGTTTTGTGTCAATGTTATATGCATGCTGTAAAAAAATATACAGAAAAGTACAGACAAATTTTTCCCCCTCCATATCTTTTATTCTCACATTGCGGTGTAAGGAAAGCTGTTATCGTAGCAGTGTTGTAGCACACATTTGCAATGCTGCAGAGTGGTATGTGGTTCAGCATGCAGGATTAGCATAAGTTAGTATTTTAAAAAATCGTGGAGGGTTCTTTTAGTATCAGCCAGGGGTTTAACCAGTTGCATCCTGTATTCTTCACTCCGTCTCAAAGCTTCTTTCAGCGCTCCCATCTCTGCTGCCTGCTCAGCGGAAACCATTCTCACCTCGCAGAGCAGCGAGCGCCATGAGGTTAGGAGAGGTTGCTGTGTTATTATGACTCGTCCAGCTCCGGCTCTTTTTGTCATACTTTCTTCTCACTCCATTCACATGTCGATTGGCCTGATCCATTCATTTGACGCTCTTCCAACCGCCCACACGCCCCGAGACTGCACACTTGCAAGGGGGCCTTTGTTTATTTGGCTGCTTCCATTTTTACAATATATTTTTTTACGCTATTCTTTGGCATGTTCTTGGCAGCCACAAGACTTTTGTGTTTCTTTAATGTTAGGGGTGCAGTGTACTAGAAGTTTAAAATGCTGTGTACATTTTCCTTGGTGAAACTGCACCAGGCTTCAGATGAGCTTCCAGGAGTCCAGTAGCAATAGCCTCAGTCTATGCTTTTGAAATGTATTTAGTGCTGTTGGAGATTAAAAAGCGGTGCTTGGCTGGCAAGAATCTTCCTGATTTTTCTACTCTCACTCTGACTTCTTCAGAGCCTCTACTCATTTTGTTGCTCATCTCAATTTCTCCCTGCATCACCCTCTTTTCATACAGAGGGGAAAGAAAGTATTGAAACATCAAAGTTTTTCATAGTAAACATATTTCTAATGGGATTATTGGTGTAAAATTCACACTAGATATTTCTTACAACCCAAGTAATTCACGCATTCAAAGAAATTAAAAAAAGATTGTGTGTAAAAGGTGAAATTACTCAGTGAATACGTATTGAAGACTTATTGAAGTCTATTCAATACTCAGTAGAAAAGCCTTTGTTGGTAATGTTACATGGAAAATGTCTCCCGTATGTAGATTTTTTATTTTTACCACATTCTTCTACACAAATGGCTTTGCAGCCTTTGAGGTTGTGGGTTTTTTATGCAGTCAGGTTCAGGAACAGTGATTGACCAAACTATCGTAGCCGCTTTATGTTCTTTTTCTGGATCCAGTTCAGAGTTTCATGTGTATTTGGGATCGATGTTTTGCTGGGAAAAACAAGAACAACAACAAATTCATTCCCATGTTAGCGTCTCCAAACATCACTGTTGGTATGTTGTTTTTTTACTCATGTTCGCTAACATTTTTGTCTGCCATGACATTAGAGGAGTTTAAGTTTGGTCCATCTTTTCCAAATGTTCTGCAACAAACTTTGCTTCAACATGCCTTTTCTTCGGCAGTGAAGTTTTGCGCAGTGAGTTGTCAAACTCAGTTGAAAGTAAGTGCTGTATTGCAGTTACAGAAAAGCTTTCTGTCTTTTCAAGGCTTTCAGCAAATGATGCTTGGCTCTTTGACAATGTTGTGATTATTTATTTGACTCCTCAGAAATTTTGCAAGAACTGTCTAGCTGTGGCTGACTTGTCATAAAATATGGCCTTTCTACACTCCAGATTATAGCTCACATTTTCCTCACTTTACTCAATGTTTCCAACATTAATGTTGTGACAATCTCAGAGATGCATACTGTGTAATAGCTTTGGAATAAGTAACCTTTTCATAGGTTTTCATTTAGATATGTACACAGGTATCAGTTTTCACCTACTGGGGTGCAAATAGTATTTCCTTGGCTTTCTCTGCCTTTTTGCAGCTTATTTTGTTTGTGTATTCCGTCGTGTTTATGACAAATAATTCATTAACTTCTTTGCTTGGATTGTTGCCCACTTCGTGAGTGAATTTTATGTCAATAGCCCCATTAAGATACAGACGCATAAAAAGGGGCTTGACAAGTTTCATACTTATTTTCTCTGCTGCATATAGCCTCTGTTCTGTTGGCTCTCACTTTGTCCTGAGTGGAACGTCACATCAACACCAGTAGCAAGACCAGACAGAGCCAGTGTCATCCCTGGGCAGGCCCACACAGCCGTGTGAGATTGACGGGCCGTGCAGTCGGATGTGTTTCGCCTCACCGCGCTTGCTCTCTGCGTGTGTGTGTGTGTGTGTGTGCCGGGCGTGAACATGTGTGTTTGTCATTTACTGGTTGGGGAGATATTTGTAGAACAAAGGAAGAACAAACTTTGCCTTTTGTTGAGTTTATGTATTTACTTTTTGAGTTTATATAATTGGCATTTTGTCAAACCAAACTGTGTCGACCCAATGTATCATCTGATCACAATTACAAATATTGCAGAACGGATAATCATCGAAAACTCTCAAAGTTAGAGTTTTAAGCTCTAAGTTGTCGTCACACATTTAAATTACAGGTATTAATTTCATTTTCTCATAGATACAAGTGAATCCCTATGTGACATTCATCATTTTTATGACTTTGCTCTGCTTTTATTACTAAGCATTTTCCTAAAATACCTATTTTGGTTACAGTTCATGCTCAGCATTTGGGTGTAAAGGAGACACAGAGACTCTGCCTGTGTGTGGGATACTTCTAACAGTTATTTACCAATCACACACCAGAGAAACCACCGTGATTAGCCACTCTGGGACTGTACTGCTTTTGTGGGACCTGCTCTGTCAGCACCAAACAGAACATTTATCAAATTCTGCAGCTCATGTTTCCTAACCCACGCAGCATTAAAGCAAGCTCATTTCTCTGCAGAAAGACAAGCAACTACAGAAAAGGCGTCGCAGCACATGGGTATGAATAAAACAAGCACAGATATTCCTGTGTGGCTCTCTCATCTGCAGAGCCCTGTGACCCCACTGGGATTACTGGGATTTTAAGTGATGGAACAGCACACAAGGGTGGCAATTTGTGAAATGGAAGGAGAATTCATGAATTCAAAATTTTCGCAGATTAAAACTGGGAAAAATGTGACATCAGCCACCCTGGGTGAATATTTTGTAGAATCAACAGTTGCAAGTCTTTTTGTGCATGTCTGTACCAGTTTTGCACATTAGAGAGTTTAATCTATTCTTCTATGAAAAAACAGCTCGAGTTAGTCAGAGTTAACGAAGAGAGTCTGCAAATGTCTCTGTAGAGTCTTACTACAGGATCTTGATTGAATTTAAGTCTGGAATTTATTTCTGGGCAATTTTAATTCATAAATATGCCATGACCTAACGAACTCCAGTATAGATTTTTCTCATGTCTTCACCTCATTGTGGTTTCGCAGCTGAAAAAAGAAAATCAAATAGGTAAACTTCCCGCCAATCTCTACCAGCTCCCCTGTCTCTATTGAACAAGGGCATATCCACAGCATGATGCTGCCATCTACGTACAATGTTCAGGGTTACTAAAGTGTAACTTTAGTTTAATCTGATGATTAACACAAAAATCACACCAATTCTTTTAGCAAAGCAATGTGTGTGCTCTGTACCCACATTACACACACTGCATTGATTATGACAGGAAATGTGCATAATGTAACATAATGGAATAAATGTCTTTGCGGTAATCTGAGCTACTGCAGAAATCCAGAGAATCTAATATTAAATTTATAATTTAATGATTTTTATTTAAATTTATGATTTATATAAATATGGGTACTTCAGATTTTCAGCTATTTTCAAATTTAATATAATTCAGTAATAATATCTGTAAAGATTTGTGAAGCTGTTCTATTAACTGATGAAGTGTATTTTACATTTCAACACATTGATTTTTGGTTTTGAATCTACTTTTGGTTTCTCTGCGTTTCAGCTGCCCAGTCAGTAGTTGATTTAACTTATCAAAAGAAAATAAAAGCTATTGCCAAAGTTTCTTTTAGCAGCAATTCAAATTATTTAAATTTTTGACCTTAGGCGGGTGAGTAAATCTTGCATTTAACCACCATTTCTTTTAAAATGTCTTTCTACAGGCAGCTCTTTTATTCCCAAAGAGACAAATTAAGCTTTCTATCTTTCAAAGTTGCTTATATTTATACTTTCTCTCACTGTTGCCGCCATGTCAACTTTATTGCCTGATTAACCTACTTTTCACACCACCTTTTTCAAGCAACCCCCTAGTGATCGTTTGAACAACCGTGAGCTGCTCTCTGTTGAGCAGATTTGTTAGAATCGCCCTGTGAGGTTTTGGAGGCACACCCTTCTTCTCTCTGCTGTGAGGCAAAGAAACAAAAAGAGCAGATTCAGCTGACTGCAAGTCAAAACACTAATTTTAAAACATTGTAGTTTAAACAGAGTCAGCAGCTAGTGAATGTACTGTGCACCGTAGAACAAAGCAAAGTAATTCTTCATTTGGCTGTTGGAGACCGCCTTTAGCTTTAGCTTTAACTTTCTCAAATGAGCAAATACATTGGTACAAATCGATGACAATACAGCTTCTCTCATTTTATCTTAAGGCATTAAACATTAAAGTATAGGTGTCTTGAAATAAATATTTTGTCACTTGACTGGGTACTTGACAGTCAGTTAGCTAGGTTCATGTTGTGGTGTTCCAGACAAAGAAATAATTGAACCTCTAGATTTAAGAAGAAGAGATGTTCCCCGTTCAAAAAATAAACTTATACTTCCAGTTATATCCTTGAACATTATTTTATTTGACCTAGTTTCTCATACACAACAAATGTTAGCATGTTTTCTCTCTGCTTTGTTGGGCAAAGTCGGACAGATGACCAAAAATACATTTTTGATAGTCATATGCAGCCTCAGAAAACTAGAAATACATCGCTGCACTTCACTGTATGGCTTGCTCGCTGTTACTGTCTCTTACTCTGCAGTTGTGGAGTCACCATGTCTGGGATTATGAGCGCCCCCTGCCATGAGGCAAGAGAACTGCCTGCCTCACCTCGAATCATACTGTGTGAACATCCACGGTAGTCAGATGTTGTGAGGACAGTTGAGTGCATATTTAATGTAAATGGTAAATGAAAGCAGCATGAAATTGCAATAAATGACAAGAATGAACGCCGTGTTGTATTTTTTTCCTCTTTGTTTAGACCTAAACAGCATTTTATCCCTGCAGATACATACTTGCTGGCATATTGGAGTCTGACTCACTAGACTGTTACAGGTGACTAAATCAGCTTTCAAGAACCATAAGTCATATGCCTAATGCTCTACAGAGAAACTGCATCTCAGTAGTTAACATTCCTGAATCACTTTGATGAATAACTGCAGAAGAAATGGCTCTAATGTGGTCCTGACTTATTGTTTGCGGTTCCTGATAACCCCTCCAGGAACCCCTGAACATGCTGCAGTTTGACTTGTAGCCAATTAATTATGTATCTGGGGGCAATTATGGCATTTTGTCTTCATTATGTGTAACTCATTTAAGTGCACAACTATAAACTGCAGTAGCACTTACCATAAAATGCATGTAATCAAAATTTATGAAAAAGTTACATTAATACCTAAAGATATTTTGGTCCTGTTAGCCTAACAGCAGAAAACGAAGTAGCTTAACGCTCTAAAATGTGTTGATTACGTAAGAACGATTAAAATTAAATCGCTTCTTCCCACAGTTAAACAGAATGCGTTATCTTAAATTGTCCTGTTCGATTCAAGACATGGGTAAAAGTGATATTTAGCCGATACGGACAATTACTGTAGCCTTGATTGAATTTGCTGAATCTTCTAAAGCTGGAACAAGCTGTGTTCAGCAAATGTAAGCTGTAAAAAGTGTAGCTTAGACAGCTTCTTACGACGATTGATTTTTCCATTCTGTAGAACATTGTCCAATCTGTAAAACATGTCATATCAGTGTGTTCGTTGGATTGTTATGATGATTCTCTCGGTGCTTGAACTGTCATGTTGCTGCATATCAATTTCTCCCCTGCTCATCTTTTGCCAGAGGGCATAAACAGGATTAAGTGATCGATACGCCCTCAGTGTAATTCTGCGACTTGCTGCTTGTGTGAAGTCAAAATGACATTTAGCAGGAGCACACCAGAGCAACCACAAGAGGGACCACTTTTGGTTCATCACAGGCTTCCTACACATTTCTCTTTTATTAGTCTCCATTCAATTAAGTTTTTTTAACCTGACACTCTTTGCGTCATCAGTTTGCAGTGCATTCATAAAACTGTACAGGAACTGACAAGTGACTTTTTTTTTTTTACTATAATTGTGTCTGAAGATTTGACGACACAGTGAAAATAAAGGGATAACTGTCTCAATGGAAAATGTAGAACCATTTTATGGGGGAAGCAAGAAAATATATGCAAATGCAGATACATAAAAGCTTTCATCGCGGAGAGAGAAACTGGACCTCATTTGACATGATAATGGCTTCATTTAGTATGCTAATAAATGTACCAATCTGCGGCCCATTACTTAAAGTTTGTACAGTTCAGTTGTCATTACCATGAGGTTGGTGATAGTAGCTGTTCACTCCTTCTAATGAATCATCGAGCTGTCTGTCCTCAACTCCAGTCTCAGATTTTTTTTTTTACACCCTCAGAAACTTAATTGAAGAAGCAGCAAAGCTTCAAAAGTGTTTATTGTGCTTTATTTATATTCAGTGTGAGCTTATAAAGATTCAGACCAAGAACAGATGGCTTTTCGTCTAATTTTAGAAATGCACTGATCAGAGTTTTTGCTCCAATTGTAAAGCAGTGACCTGCAGATGCTGATTTTAATGGTTTCCCATTTTCCTTTAAGAAGAGTAGTATCAAAATACTTTCTTTAGAGATCCAGCAACCAGTCAGATCATAAAAATCAGTTTTTCTTTATTATTCATTGCATTCATGGAAACTAAGAGATCCCGTATTACTTATAACAATAACATTATTATCTATAATTATCTTTTAATAAATCAGCATCTAGTTTAGAGTTTAGTTCCAGCCTAAAAAATTCCAACTTGTCCTGAACCCGAAGATCCGAACCAGATCCAACATGACTAATTAACTCCAAGCCCAAAGTAAAACACAAAATATTATTTTAAATAAACTTTTACTGCTTTCATTTTAAGACTGCCATTTGAGTAAGCAATGTAACTTTTCCTGTTTTTAGTTTTTGTTTAGCATCTTTCAGCTCCATTTTGTTGCTCGTTGTAACCTCAGGGTGAGTCAAGTCAAATCCTCTGGGATATGTGATTGACAGGAGTGGAGTAGAGTGGAAGAATGTTTGCATTAATTGTGCAGACGACTAATTAACTTCTGCACCTTCTGCCGACTCTTCAATTTTGATTATGAGTACATTGGCACAACTTTATATCCTGTATTCTCATTTAGATTTCTGATGTTAGCAGTTAGCATGTCTAGTATCAAAGCAGTAAATACTGTGGCTACAAACATTTCCATTTTTTTTATCAGACAAAAGTTAAAAGCTAGAAGGGTAAAATGGAGCCTTCCTGTTATCTACTTAACTCTTAATTGAACAGATGTGTTTCAACATGTTGTTTAAAACACATTTTCCTTTTTTCTTTTTTTATAACTTCTTAGAAAATCTGCATGCAATATTGCAATTTTATTCTCATCACCATATTACTGTGTGCAATAGCAGTTGTGTGCTGCAAGTCACAGCATTATTTCAATATTCAACAACACTGTCAGATATTGCAGATTTTCCTGATATGGTGCAGGCCTATTTCAAGTATTTCAAGCTCCTCACTGACGGAAGTGGCTAATATTGAGTCCTGATGGTTCTTCTGTCACTTCCTGTCACCAACCAGTTTTTTGTTGCATCTTTATTTTTCTTTCACAATTCAGGGAAGTTCAAAGAGTCCTTAAATGCACTGTCAAATATATAAATAAGAAGCAGCCATTCAGTGTTCTTGAAAGAGAGTGTAGTTTTTGGCAGTGTTTTTCAGTAGTAATGGATCCATTAGATGTGAACCTTGCAAACTGTGTTTTAAATGGTTTGAAATTTCCCTGTTTTAAAGTGTCTAAATGCTCCAAATTCAGCGCTGAGCAAGTTTAAAAGAATTACTAGTATCAGAAATAATAGACTACATGTGAGGAGTTTTCATATTCAAAAGTATTGCTAAATTGCCCTTGCCTTTTGCATATAATTTTATTTGGAAAGCTTCGAGCGTAGTGAAGCTTTTCGAAACTAATTGCTGTTATTACAGTGCCTCTGCAGGCCTGTGTCAGGCTCAAATCTCAGGCAGCATAGGCTTTTTGTTGTCAGCAGCAGACGAAAGTTACCTGCAGAGCACCACCGAAGCCTTTTTTTTAGGTCCTCATCTACCAATAGCTGTATTCACTGCCTGACTTGGCTTGGAAATAATGCTTATCATCTCTTATAATAGGTAGGAGGGAGAAGGAGGCAAAATACAAACCAATCAAGAGTGAAAAGTGTCAAATGGGTGTACATAAATTTAAATTTTTAGAGAATTCTGTGCCGCACTCAGAGTTTTTCACAGCGCACGTCGACTGCAGAGTGCATAGGTTCAGAGTGAACTGAAACAGCCTGAGGCAGTATGGTCGCTGTTATTTATGTTCCCAGACTTTGCCTGTGATTGAAAAGCCACTCCACTCTTTGATTTACCACCATGTATCAATCAATCAATCATAAGGCTGGGTATGAGCTTCCCTCACACACACTGAGGCACTTTTTAAGATTTATTTATTTTTCTTCAACACTTGCATCATTCAAATATACATATATTTTAAAAAACAAGCCATAATGTTGAAATGATCAAAAAGTTAAATATTTTGAGACATCATCTATGTAAGGGATTTTGGATTTTTTTTTAATTCGAGCTATTATATTGTTCCAGTTAATATGTTGGTCACATCTTCATCTTAAACCTGCAACATTTTAAACAGATTTTTGGCATATGATTTTATTTTGTATTGATTGAGGTTTGCATGGAGTGTGCATATGAGCAAAGGAAGAGGTGTAGATTTTGAACTTGATGCATGTGTTACTTCATTATTCTCTGAATATGAGCCCTCATAGAGGGATCGTGTAAGCGTAGGTACAACCTGCTTTGTAAGAGAACCTTCTCAATAGTTTTCTTTGAGTTATCCGTGCTTGGTTGCAAAAATTCGGCCATACACAAGCATGTGGTGTGACAGTGCATGAGGCCAACTTGCAAAACAGCAGTGATGGCGCGATTGGCACAGTCAGTTCAATGAGTCAACTAGAGACCAAGCTCAACTCTGCTTCCAGTAGCAGCAGGAGCAACTCTTCTACTCCTGGTACATAAGGGGAAACTTCTAGTATTCAGAATATCCCAAATGCTTCATGCACTCCTGCTGACGTGCAGCATTAATCCAGTCATCACAAAATAAAAGGTTTTGACCTAACTGGGCTGTCAGAGGGGAAATACTCCTCCTGGTTGTGTAAGACTGAGCTTGATAAGGAAACACGTACAAGACGGTTAGAGAGAAAGTCTCAGTAGACAAACATTGAAAGATGGAGACACAGACGGAGAAAGGAGGGATAAAGAGAGACAGATAATAGAAAAACAATACAGGACATTTTCAAGTAGTTTTTTTTTTTGTCAGGAATGTTCTGTCAAATATGTAGACAGCAAAACAGGCGGCAGTCAGAGGAAACCAGCTTGACAATTTATAGAGCCTCCATGTCAATCCTCAATCCTACAGAAAGGACAAACTTGACAGACACATGGCATCTGAGCATCACAGAACACTGGAGCTTGATAGCAAGCGAGACTGTGGTTTATTTCATGATTTCATCATTAACATATTTGGCTCTTTGGTTCTGATGACGCATGTCATTTCACTCAACACTGTCTTACAGCATTCAATTGTTCTATAGAGTGATTGCTGTTATGAAAAGAAACCAGTGAAAAACTCACTTAAATGTTTGTCATTGCATAACTAGCCCAAATTCCTAAGGGAAACACAGAATATCGCATGCATCAGAAGAATGAGTCTTGATATAACCTGTTGGCAATTTCATACATTTCTATTGTTTATGTGTTTTTGAAGTGGGATTTTATCTAATAGACATCTTCTTATAGCACTTACCATAGTACTGTTTAACTTTCATTCTGACAAGATGCTTGTTTTTCCCTTTCCTCTGTTTTTAATTTGCATCACTTTTAAATGTCTCAGATCAATGCAATATGAGACTACGATTACTTGAGTGACTAAAAAGTGATATCCACACCAACCTGGTCCTATATGTAAAAACGTAAATGTCACCTAAATTTTATAAGTGACTGGGCAACGACTGCGATCCATTTTGTGATAAGTCACAATCAGTTCATCGCTGTGGAGAAATTTTGGCCTCAGCTTTACACAATAAATTTAGTTCAGATACGTTGAAGGGTTATTAAGGTTGAACTCCATGTTTAAGGTCGTGATTTACATCCATTTGTTGATTTGATCACTGCTTTCTTTGAGCCATTTAGAAGTGAACTTGTTGGTGGGATTTAGATCATTTTCCTTTAACCTTTGTGCTATGAGGTCATAGAAAGGGAGCAGAATTTATGTGGCAATCAATTACTGCAAGTCGCCCAGGTCCTTAAACGGGTTAAACTACCCCCCACCCCACCTTCCACTGTCACCCATAAAACTAAAGGAAAAACATTTAAAAAGTGCTGTTTGTTTTTATTCAAGTTGTCTGTCTGATATTTACAATATTTGTGGTTATCTAAGACATTTTAAGTGACACAAAAAAGTAAAGCAGTGTACATCACTAAATCTAAAACAGCTCCACAATCTGGCTTGAGTGAAGAGGACAAAATTTTCATAATTTTTGACTGCAAATTTGAGAATGAGAAATTTTAACCTGTCCTTTAATCAAAAGGATTGGCAGATTTTAAGGCTGTGGAAAAGCTAACTGGACATGACCCAAAAAGCTGACGTCATGTAGCATCTTGTCAGTTTTCTTTTGTGCAACATTACCCATCAAACACAAGAGTTTTTTTCCCCTAGATGTTACTCTCCCTCTCTGGGACATTGCAGATGCTGATAGGCAAGCCCACACTTGCTTGTGACTGAAAAACATTTGCTCTATGGTCCCTAAAGGTTCATGGTTTCTTTCGAAATTGTAATTAACAAGGTCACATTATCCCCACGTGTGTCTATATTAATAGATTTTCTGTTTGAAAAGAAGTCAAGATTTGCTATGAAACAACAAATCTTGACTTCTTTTCATTTTTCCTTTATAATGAAGCAATTTTATTGCTAATGTAAAGTGAAGTTTTGGCTGTTTTCAGTGAGCGTAGAGAAGATGGGGAGCGTTGCTGAAGGACTGATTTTTATCGATTTTACTCCCAGCTGGGACATCAAATGGGTGAAATGAGCAAAAGCCTTTTGAAGAGACGGATTCAAAGCAGTGACCAAGCTTATTACCCTTGTGTTCACCTTGTTATCTGATAGCTTTGTGAGGAGCAGGCGAGGAAGACGCAATGGAGGAAAAGAGGGTAATTTCTGATGAAAGAGCGACACTTTTTATTCAGATTAGATGCAGAGTATTTTTAACCATGCAAACTCTGGTGGATAACACGCTGTTTGTTTTTGGGATTCTGACAGTTTGGGTATGTAAATATCAGAGAGCAAAAAAAACATTAACAAAAAAACAAAAACAAAGAGGTGACGGAAAGCACTCGAAGAAAACTCTACTCTGTTGTTGTTGTTGTCATAATGTGGAAACAGTTCCTGCCCAAGTTTATATTTTCTTCTCAGTTTTAGAGCAGGACATTTCACACGTTCTGCATCTGATTTCTCTTTATGAGTTCATACTGTACATCAGCACATCTGCTACACTGGAGCAATTGAAACCATAATTTATGAAACACCAACTTAAAAAGGGAGTTCTTTCTCAGATATAAACACCAACCAAAAACCTTTGTGTGATCCGAAACCAGTCAGTTTGTGCTGCGTGTGGGTTTTCCCACGAGGAGAATATGTTTTACCAACAGCGGAGGTAACGAGAAAATTCCCCTGCTACCACACCAGCAAACAGTAAACACACAGGGGAGCATTTTGATCCCAAAATCCCCAAAAAGCTGACAAGTTCCTGACACTGCTGGAGCTTTTTGACAGAGAGCTAATTAAGGACTGGGACAGTTCTTTTTTTAAATCACACAGACCATTACAATGGGTTGCTCTATGCTGCAAATCAAAAGATCAGCATAAACAAACATAACATTTTACTGTAGTTTATTTTCTGTGAATGTTACCAAATCGACCTGCCCTGGATGTACCCAATGACTGCGGGAGGTGGACACTGGCCTCCCCACAACACCGCAAGGATAAGCAAGTTTAGATAATAGATGGATGTTGCCAAACTAGAGAATGCTCTGGTTTTTATTCATAGCATCTTCCATATTAATTTACGTTCCTGCTAAAGATGTTTAAAAAGTCAAAATCAATCTTTTATGGTAGAAGGATAAACCTTTTCTGAAAAAAAATATTTTTTTGTGAACCAGAAAGTCACCCATTTGTCAGTTTTGCATCCTCATTTCATACCTAGAAGTGACCAGTTTGTCTCTTCCAACATCCATTTCCTACACTGAATCAAACACATTTGCTTAGATCATCAACTTTAACTTCTTTTTTTTTTCAAATGAAGTCTTGGTATTACACCTGGAGTCCATTTGTTTTAGTTGTGACTCCCAGCCGACTTCCTGAAATAGAACTGATTGTGACCTCTAGTCAAACTAAGATAACCCTGAGTGACCTTCTGCTGGTAAATTTTATTTAAAGTATCACTTAAAGTGTGTATGAAATGGTGCCCTGGTAGAGATAAAGTGAAACCTGTTCTATATGAAACAGTCAATGGCAAAAATTAACTTTTTTTGTGTCCATGAGAAAAAGATTATATTTTAGCCACTATTCAAAATGGAAACAAACAAACAAACAAAAACAAGAAAACATGCTTATATGCGTATTGGTGTCCCTGGTAATAACATGTTAAATGCTTTGAGACAACTTGTTCTACTGCTACGGCATAATTTCAGAATAAAAATACCTTTTGTTTGTAGTAAAAAAATCTTAGTGCCGACGCCCATTTTGCTAATAATTTCTTAAAATACAGGAAGAAAAGAAAACATGAAAGTCAAGTAAGGCAGATGTAAGTTAGCTTAAGTTATTCAGTGAAGGGTTTGGAGAAAATAGCAACTTGCCACATCAACAGCTAGAGCAACAATATAAATGTTAAAAACAACTAGAAATGTGACATTTGATGTTGGATGAAAAGTTTAACCTGCCACCACTCACAGTGAGGAGGATGGCAAAGAAAACTCATTGTTGGAGGAAATGTTTCAGTGTGAAATTATGCTTCTAGAATAATGAAATATCAACTTTTTTTTAAGGCTTTTTACACATCTTTAGCAGTGATGCCAGGAAATGTGGAGCCTGTTGTAATTGTAAAGCCACAAAACTATTGTGTTTTGCCTATTGTCTGAAGATGGGCTTTTTACAAGCTTTTCCAAATATATCTACATTCAGACGATGACAAAGGCACACCACAGGAAATCCTGGCCCAGATATCTTCTAACTATTGCGTGGATTATATCTCCTCACAGTGTGGAAAGCTGTGAAGCAGTAGGTGTTGCACCCTAAAAAAAAGTCTGCAGAGAGTAAACGTATGGTCCCGTGTTGCAAAGTGAATTAAAAAGTAAGAAAGAAAAAAACATGTGAAGGCTGTAAGTAATTTAGGATGTCCTCTTATAATGTATTGTGTTTCCACCTTGTGGCAATTCTACATTTAAATCCATTGTAACTTTAAACTTTACAGTTTAGACTTCTTGGGGATTAAGTATTAGATCTGGGATGTTGAAACAAAACAAAAAAAAAGAAACCGTTTTGAGAAGCTCCAGGTCTGGTGACGGATGAATGCTATTCAGACTATACAGACTAAGGTCCTGCCAACAAGCCCTAAAGTCAAAGCGTGATGGGGAATGAACACCGTCCCTGTTGAGAACCATCAGTTTAATGGAGAGGTTAGGTAGATTCACCCTTGTGTTTCCTCCCCTCACACCTGGTTCTCCCCCTTTGTGTTCATGGCCTAAAATCAGCCTAATTTGGTAGGTGACCCCACTGCCCTGAGATTAAGTTATGTATCATTCTCCTAATCCTCTCTGACAAGTGCGAGGTAGCCAACTTCTGTAGCATGTCCTGGACGAACAGATGGCATAAATCATTCTCTTAAACGCTGCCTTAAGTATTAATCATTCTCAATGCTGTCACTGTCACACTGTTCGGCGGGCCGCGGGCATGCAAAGTGTGATTAATGAAGGTGGATATTTAAGGAGCCACTTCTGAGCCCCCGCCCCTTTTTAGCTGACGGCCCACATCGGCTGCAGCAGCACTGCCGAGGCACCTCCACTTCCGCAGCGATGACCTTGGAGAACCATTGACTATAATTCATGGTTTGCTTTGGAAAAGCCTGGCTGTCTCATCTGGGAGGAGTAAAGCTTGTAAATGTGGCTTTTTTTTCAATATTGCTTCTGTATAACTGTCAGTTAGTGTCCATCTGGTCCTTTATTCCCAGCGATTTTATTTTTGAAGGCTTATAATATGAATAGTCCTCCAACACAGAACCCCAAACCAGTTATGATATTTGGTATTCTTTGCAGAAACAAAGACTTTTGCCCTCACTCATTTATGAGCCATTTTTGCATCACAACATTGTCAGAGTGTGCATTAGCCGGTATTGCTGTACTCAACCTATACACCCATTTCTCAAATTACAGCTTTTTTTTTTTTTTTAACATAATACATTCTCTGTTACTTTTATATGTTCCAACTGGCTCAGTGTTTTTTATTTTTTATTTTTATCCTTTGTTCTGTTCAATGACATCTGGGGACTTTCAGTTATACTTCACAATTTTCTAACAATTCTCATTAGCCTGATTTTAACACTGGTTTTGCACTTGTGCCTATTATTTTTGAACAGTTTTGTTCAGGGTGGAATGATGATGGAACGCACACCTTTAATTAACTTCTAAGTCAAGAATTGGGGGCACACATTTGAAATTAATGGGGATTTTTTTTCTCTTATGCCGACTCAGTGAAAGCATATACACACTATGACTCAAATATTTAGTTTAATGTCATTTTAAGCTGGTTGGTTTTTCTGACATAGACCTGACTTCATCTCTTTCAGAAGAGATAGGGTCTGTGCAACTCTAAAACGTTAACACTGCCATGCTTTACCCCTTCCAATGCCAGTTTCGGTGAGTGTTTGTGATCAGTGTCCTTTTGGAACATCATCTAACTTAAATCACCGACTGATGAAAGGAAATTGATCAGGACGTGGTGGAGCAAACAAAGGCTCAACCCTGTTGCAAACTGAAAGGAGCTGGAGCTGTGAAGTTAGTTTTACATCCAAGAAAAAAATGCGTTATGGAGAAAAAAATTTTACTGTTTGTTACCAATGAGAATGAAGAAAAGTTTCAGATATTCATCGTATTCAGACATTGTTGGAGGATCACAGATAAAATGACAATAGGTGCAAAGTAGCACCTGAGTTGTTCAAGAGGACGTCTTTACATCTTTAACCACCTTTGGAT
>CAEFZX010031703.1:0-30188 GCA_903066825.1 Alfaro cultratus
TGTCCACTCGTTTGCTGTGCGCTACCTGCTGTAAGCCCCCGTGTTATGCTGTGCAGTGCTGCCACAGTTGTGGACTGTTTTCTCTCTGTTTCCGTTATTAAATTATCATTATTTACCGTGACCTGGGTCTCCAGCGTTTACCTCACCGCCTCACCACACCCACCTCATGACAAGTCAGGCTGTACTTTATCTCTTCTGTAATGAACTTGCATCAATGGAAATCAGTATCACAGTAGTAACCTGTTCCTCTGTAATGATTGGTAAGATTTAAGTTTATTAATAGATGAGATTTCTTTTTTTTTTTTTTTTTGCTAATTCTGAATGTAATGTTTATGTCCTATGCATTGGTAACAATTTAGGGCTTACTTAATAGGTTAGTAAATTGGGTGTACTAAGCAACTCTGAGGAGATTAATTAAACAGTTTTTACAATGGCAGTGTCACTTAGTGTAAGAAACAACCTGTTTCAGCCTCCAAGCTGTGTTTGGGAAGTACAGGGGAGATTCTTGAGCTCCTAGGTGTTCTTGTAGCAAGCTTCAGGGTTATTATCTGTTACTAAGGTAAACAGGTTTTGGGAGCTCTGCTTCATTCTCAAGGAGCTACTGTACTTAGTCTATGACAAACTGTAGCCCATAACAGCCATTTATTGCTACTTTCACAGCTTGCTGCTAAACTATCACACCTACCTCTCTCGAGGGACAGACTCTTCCTCCTTCATAGGTGCCCCCAAGTGTGTGCAGTGTTACAATTTTACTTTCTACCTGCATGTAAAATGAAGTCTTGTATCTGATACTTCCTTTGTGCTAAAGCTTAGTATGTTCAGAACAAGACACAATGCATTTCTTCCCTAAGGCCATTTGTGACTGTTCCCTCTCTGTTGTTCCCTGTCATAATTTCAGGATTCTTCCTGAACCACATGCAGGATGCAAAAGATTAATTTGCAGGGGAAATGTCCAGAGAAATGGCAGACTAGCTTTCTGGATATTTCAGGAAGACCTGGAGAGGGAAAGAGGTGACATTAGAAGTCGGCCGGGATGATAAAAAGGACAGTGCAGAATACTGGATGGTAGGTTTAATTTACAGTTTGATGGAGAGGTTTTGGTGTGGAGGGCAAATCAGGTTCTGTGCAGGTTGAATTGTGTGTGATCTGTTTCTTACCCGAGTGGGTTCAGTTGGGGAGCGGAAGATGGCTGAAGGTGGTGGAAGATGACTGAGGAAACACAGGGAAACCAGAGGAGAACCAACATAGGGTCAGTGTTTGAGGATTTGAGACACTGTGGCATAGCCACCAAAATACAATCTGCAAGGTGCAAAGATTAAGAGGTAAGTCGAGGAGCTATTAAAACACAGAAAACTCTTAGAAAGTTAACATCACCACTTGGCTTGACTTCACCAATAGTGTGTGCTGAAATGCAGTCTGAATTATTTGCACAATATTTCCACCAATTAACTCTTGTTCAACAGTAAATTTCCCCTGACAGACTCCTATTATTTCTCCTTTGGGCAGATGTTAACTAGAGTCCCAGAAGCGGAGCTAAATAGCCTGTGTTGTGTGGCTGCAAAGGAAAAATTATAAACATTTCACCAACTATCATTGCTGAATTTATCATCTATAGGGAGCAGGGAAGTTTTCCCCAGTTACAGAAAAATCAGGAAAGTTTTGGATCGCTATAGTGATAAAGTTAATGGTAGCGACTACAACAGTGGAAGTGAAGTTTGGAACAATTCTCTATCAGGTAAGCTAAAACCTCACTAGTCTTAACAACAAATGTTTACTTTTTATGTTCATCAGTCGCTGTCATTTGTTCTTTGCCGGTTGTTGCTAGTCGTCCTCGTGGTGAACGTCAGTGATTGGCTGCTGGAAAAGTTTGCAGTTCCTCCCTTGATTGTTTAGATTTTCACTTTCTGGAACACATCATCAAATTACAAGACATTAAAACCTGACATGTCACAGCTTTTCAATGACTTAGTCATGTGCACCTTATTACCAAAATTTAGCTGCATCCTTTTACAATGTTTAGGACCTAGTCAGGTCAAAGGTCAATAAAATGGCTTGACTACATAATAAAAGGAACTTAGACATTCTCAAAGTTTATAGAATTTTAACTTCATTTCATTTATGAAATTGATTGTTTTTAATTGTAAATGGGCTAGTTCCAGACACGGGCAGGGAGTTTTGTTTAATAGAATGGAGGGGAAAGGATACTGAGCAATTTGCTTTAAGATTCTCTGGTTTAAATAGTTGGAATAGAAATGTTGAATTGCTTTATTAAAAAAACATCAAGTAAAACATTTAAAGAGAGATTCGTAAATGATTTACTGTTAAATTCACTTGATTAAAATTAAATTAAATTTTCAAAAGTACCTTTGTGTAGTAACTGTTAGCACTTGCATATTTTTGTTCATGTGGAGGCAGACATGAACAACATTCAGCCAAAATTTAAAAGAGCCGCTTTTAAATACACTTTCTAACTGAGAAGACTAATTGAAATCTAGTTAGTAAGCTATTTATCCCCCGTCTTCCTACTGCTTTTGTGGGAACACTGTTTCTGTCCATCTCATGTTCTCCCACTGAAAAATGTTCTATGTCGGCTCATGTTCAGGAACAGAAGATGGATTAGGCAGGATTAGTAAATCAATAGACAGCTGCTGCTGTTCTTTTTTAGCTCTAAACACATTCATCGCCACTAAAGTGAGAGGGCTCCTCTCTTCAGCTGTCACCTAGCAACTTTCCAGGTGGACAAACCTTTCTCCGCCATGTCCAGGGAAGGACACCGGCCCTCAAACATGATATATCAAGGTCCCATGATAATTGGAGCTAAACGCTTTTGAAATCATTAGCAGTATGAGAGAAAAACTAGCTTAAATGTCATCCATGAACACCAAAGAGAAAGAGACGCAACAGTGGCGCAGGGACAAAGAGTGACCAAATGTAGGGAGGCCTTAGTTCTCAACGCGCCCGTCAAAAGTCCTAGCTTTGTCGCATGTCCTCCCCCTTTATCATAACCCACTTTCCTGTCTGACAACTGGTAATTAAAAGCCATTTAAACAGGCAAAATCTTTAAAAAAAAAAGAAAAAAAGAATGGCCTTAAAATGGTTTTTGCCAGTGTATAAAATCTTGGTTTCAGAAGTAAAAACAGACACACAAAATGAGAGCATTTATTTAATTTTAGAACAAATATATTTTTAATTTGGACGATATGTGTGGGCTGCCATTAGTGTATTTTTCAGCATAAACAGAATTTCTTCTGCATATCTGATTTGGTACTTTGCTGTCCAAAGATCATGGGCATTCAGTGCTGGAAAGTGGCTTTGAGCTCTGAGCAGAGATTTCCATTTACACTGCCTGGATCTTTTAATCTTTGATTTAGGTTTACTAAGGCTTTGTCTTTTCTTAGCAAAAATATAATTTGAGTTTCTATAAAGAAGAGGCACCAGTGTTTGGCCTCTAACTGCCAACAAGATTTCAAAAGACTTTTTTTCAGCAATGGTTTTCTTCTTGCCACTCTTCTGTTAGATGCCAGATTTGTGGACTGTCAAACCAATAGTTGTTGAATCACCTGATCTCTATATCAGGTGCAAAAAATGACCTCAGCAAAGTATATGGACTTTCTGACGGATCACTTTCTTTCATGGTTCAAAAAGAAGAGCCGTGCCTTCCGTAGCAAAATCATCCTCATGTATGATGATGCACCATCTCATGCTGCAAGGAATACCACTGTGTCAAACTCATGGTGTGGTCAACATCCTCCTCTGACCTCAACCCTATTGAGAACCTTTGGAGTTTCCTCAAGCAGAAGATCTGAGGGTGGAATGCAGTTCATANGAAATTCAAGCAGAAACTATCCACAAACTCACAAGTTCAATGGATGCAAGAATTGTGCAGGTGATATCAAAGAAGGGTTAACATGTAACTCTGTCTGTTAAGATGTTTTTGATTGAAATAGCTTTTGATTTTAGCACATGTGACCACTCAATGTTGCACATTCAAAGAATGACCGTTTGCAGTTC
This sequence comes from Alfaro cultratus, assembly GCA_903066825.1. NCBI lineage: Eukaryota > Metazoa > Chordata > Actinopteri > Cyprinodontiformes > Poeciliidae > Alfaro > Alfaro cultratus. Next base: position 4,012 of record CAEFZX010031703.1, read on the forward strand.
TTTATAATCCATAAAATGTTTAGAAAATCTGCTGTGCATAATAATTTGGAACAGTGCATTTTGAGTTTTTTACTTTTGAAAAATGTACTGTCCTCATGGGGAGCTTTGTTCAGCAAAATTTGATTTATACTGTAATAGTTCAAGACTTGAAAATTACACTGACCGTCATTTGCATTGACCATTTAAGAAAATCTGAGAAAATATTGCATAATAATTTGGAACACAGTGTAGGTTTGTTGTGATGACAAACTGTACTGCTGGGTGATGGTTTGAAAAGTCTGGGAGATTCTTTGACAAGCTTAAATTTGGGTCAGTTTTGTAAGTTATGCATTTTTCATTTTCCTTCCATTTCACATAGTGATTTGTGTTGGTCTGACATACAAAATCCAGGAAAGACACACTGTGGTTTGCTGAATAATGTCACAAGAAGGTAGAGAAGCTCAGGATTTTTACAAGATGTGTACCTCCATCATCCAGGGGGAGTTTGAGATACATCCATCGCAGCTCTGCATGAAAGGGAGTCAGTTGAGGTCAGGTTGCCTCCAGGTGTACCCCAAAGGAAGAAGACCCCAGGATATGTTTTCCTGCTGGGCTCAGAATGCCCTGAGATCCCCCAGAAAGGATGTTCTCTTTATCCCTTCTGGACTTGTTACATCACCAACCAAAGCTAGACATGGAGAAGACATAGAACGCTTCTACAGTATTTGAGTTTTGAATGAGGTCTCTCAAACTTCTTCATGATTTTCAATAGGATCTGTTTATGTGATTTCTTGATTCTATAGATCAGGCTGTAATCAAAGCTGAGCTTCTAAATAATTGCGGTTAGTCATCGTTAATTTATGATGTAACAAGAAGAGGCAATTATATTTTCCCTCAGGGGCAAAATTGTTTTGAATTGGTGCTACCTATACTTGTGCTGTCGTTTCAATTATGCATTTTGTTATCTTTGATATTAAAATCACTTTGATCAAAATATTTTAATGAAAACTAAACAGAGAATCTGTTATGTGGCAAACAGTTTGTCCAAACGAAGGATAAAACTTTGGGGAATTTGTTGTCCTTTTTCAGTGTTTTTATATAGTATTGCAAACTTTAGAATTATTTTGTGAAATAAAAATGTTCTTGTTGCTCAAGTAGTTCATAATATATAGACAGAAATAGATAGCTTGCAGGTACTGCACATAAGACTACATCACTGTAAACCTGTGGTTAGAACCACATAATGCTGGGTTTGCAGTAGTAATCGTATCAGAAACTCTTGCACATAGAAACACATAAAAATGTTACTCTGCATGATTACACCCTGCAATATCCAATCTTAAAAGATCAAAACGAATTCATTAGCTTTTCAAATATTCTTTCCATAGCCTAATTGTAGCAAAACACTATGAGGGCTATTTGCAATTCACAGTCAGAAGCTCATGCATATCATATGTAGGTATTAAGACCCAGGCACGTGAATATTTAATCAAACAGGCAAAGTTGATGCTAATTCCTCAACAAATTGATGCCAGATTCTCAAATAAAATGATAAGAAGAGCAAATTCCATGCAGATTGTTTTTGTGCTTTTTTTAAAATTAGCATCCTGTTATACTGACTGCGTAGTAAAACCAGTGAGAGGTGCAAACACTAGTCCATGTTCAGCACTCATTTTAGTAAAGGGGGTTACCATGTATTCATGCCTCACTCCAATTCTTTCAAGAGTTTAAGACAACACATTTTTTTGAAGAACTGACAGGGGGGTAGAGTTTTGCAGCATGATGAACAGAGCCATCAGCCAGCCAGATGCAAACTGACATTTGAGGGAGGTGCAAAGCAGATAGGGAGCAGATAGTTTGATCTGAGGGGCATAACCATAAAGCAAAGACCTGATGTACAACCCTTGAACCCAACATGATTGATGGCTTCTATCAGCAAGCTGCTTGTGATGCTTTATTAAAGTGAGCTCAAGATGTGCAATGTTCCTGCAAGTACAAGCTACAAGAGAAATTGAAGACATTTTCCAGAGCACACAAAGCTTGAAAGCTGACAGAATGAGAAGCATCCACAGGAACAAGCAAACACAGAAATTGCAGCATTATTTTTGTAGCTATATTTCTGCAAAGAACTTTTTAAAAGATCTTTTCTCTCTCGTTCTCTCTCTCTCTCTCTCTCTCTCTCTCTCTTTTTCTCCCTCGCTTAAGGCTTTGGGCATTTGTGGCAGAGTTCAAGGACATACCCATAGCTGGCTTTTACACTCAGGACAAAACAAAAACTTCAGTTTGTTCAATCACCCATTTAGTCACTCGGTGACGTTGTCAGTCTCTTATGGGCATATGTGAAGTGTTCCCACCCAGCGGCTAATCTCTGGTTCCCTGTGCTAGATTTGCTTGAATGCACTGTAATGACATTTATATCATTTTGTGAGTTGCCTACTCATATCCCTTAGAATTCCACCCACTCACAAATGTGCATAGCATTATGCTGTATACGTATGGAGGAAACATTGTGATTACAGAATAAATTGTAAATTCGAGTGAATCTCTCATAAATTGCCCATCATTGCTCTTCTGCATGGTGTTTTGCTGCTTGGCTGGATATCATTAATTTTCATGTGCCTATGCTTTAAATATGAATTCTCCCACAAAGTGTTTAATCAACAGTGCATGTGCTTCGAGTGCTTCTGCAGGCCCAGAAGGTGTTAAATGAATCATGGACTGCAGCTGGTCCTCTGGTACAGGGGCTCACAAGGTCAAATCGAGCTGAAAGGGTAGAGGGATAATAAACTACTTTCTCAAATTACTCTGCCCAACCGTAGGAGCGATGTCCACATTTTATCAATGAATGACATTTCTTAATAGTACCAGAAGCTGGTGTCTCATTCCTCCTTTAATTAAGATTCATTGTGTTGCTGTTGAAACTTCAGATACAGACAGCTAACAGCTGTCTTTTGACTTTGAGACCTGAAGAGAGCTCAGAACCTGATGGAGTGACTGACAGTGTCCTTACCTGACAGATGATTTACACGGTGTTATTAGCCATGCTTCTCTGTAGACAGTCAATTTCTGAAGGACACTGTGTGATATTAAAGCTTTTTCGTGCACATATAGCATGTGCAAAGAAGAGTGTTGATACCTGCCTGATCTTCAAACTAAACACAAAGGAACATGTTCCCCTTAAACTGTGTTAAGACAGTGTCACCATATTTTAAATAAGTTATGTCCATTTATGGGTAAATCTGCCTACATTTAGGTAAATTGCAGAAAATCATATCATGTTTTCCAGTAACCCCAAAAACGGTTTGAATAATACAAACTGCAATAAATAATTTCTGCTAAAAGATGTTGGAAAAAGCAAAACACAAATTGAAAAAAATCAACCAGTTAGATTACAAAAAAAAAATGGATGCCTTGTGCCTTGTTACAATTATTTTGCTTATTAGACAAATTGATAAAGATATTTTTAAAATTTTGTTATTTTGTTTAAATCTGAAAACCAAACTTTATGGCTTTGGACAATTCAGCCAGCTAATACTTCATATGAGGAAGAACTCAAATAAATTAAGTTCTTAAGACCGATATGCCTTTCATTATATGTACTGAGAAGTCTTTGCCTGGCTTGGTTGTTGTTGCCTGCAACATGTCTGGAGTGGAAGTACATATTTAAAAAAAAATAAAAAATAGAAGATGCATTTTTCTGAATGACAATGACACATTTGTCAAGATCTATCGGGGCTTTGTAGACTGAAATCCCACAATAAGTCGTTCAGGTTTGCACTGAAAGCTTCACTAGGTCTTATGGTTGCCTATAGTTTATGTAGGCAACTGTAATTTTGAACTTTTGAAAAATATCTGAATATGAAAAGGTTCATAGAATCAAGGGAAAAGGTTATAGGCTCCCAGGAAGGGGGATTTGCAGATTGAGCATTGTGGGGGATAAAAGATGCTAAAAGTAAAATGAATAAAAATAGAAAACTTAAGTATCTGTCAGTGCACTGTTAGCCTTGCTTTGTTGGCACACATAACCATCAGTTGGATGCTTCTTCATTTCCATATCAGACCAACCCATTAATAATAATGAGCTGAAGTTTACATCTGACAGTGACAGAGGCTGATAATCGATGCTTGTTTTTGTTCTCCAATTCAGGGCTTTTTCAGGGTTTTTGCTCCCCCCTCACAAGCAGAGATAAGGAAAAGGGTCCAATCTTTAAATTGAACGCTTCTACTTTAAAGTTGATGAAACCTCTTCTTAAATTTCTAATTTTAAGGATGGCTTTTTTTCACTGTTTACAGCAAGATACTCTCCAGTTTGAATATTGGTTGTTTACATGTTCTATCTATGTTGGACCTTTAGTGGAAGAGTGACCTGTTTTCCATAAAGCCCACTTTTTACCTTGTCAGAGCTGAAATATATAGTGAATATACAGTGAATTTATAGTGTTTATCAAAAGTTAATAAAAAAAAATGCAAAAACAACATTTTTTATGACACTTTAATATGAAATTGGACATGACAGAAAAATATTGTCTGGTTTTGTCTAATGTCTAGAAATGACAATGTTTTGTTTTGTTTTACATGGATATTACTCAGGAAATGGGCCTAAAAGCTTCAGATCGAAAGTTGTTTTTCAAAATGAACTGAAAAATATAAAACATCACTATTATTATTGTTGCTTTGGAGCTCAAAGTAAAAATTTCAGAGTTCCAAAGCGTGCCAAGGTAAGATTAAAGCTGGTTTCTAGGACAACAAGGGCAAACAAAGGTAAGCTGCTTAAATATAAACCACATAAAGGGCTAGAAAGAGATTTGATGGGCTTTATTCCAAGCCTTGTAAGTAAATGGGTTGATTATCTTTTGTTTCTCAGGTATAAAGCAGAGAAACCACCACAATGCAGCACAGGAATATCTTCAAGCTAAGAACTAAAACCCAAAAAACAAATCACAAAGAACCCCAGAACAGTGACTGGGTGGGGCTAGATTTATATGCAATCCACACTTTTAAGATTTTTGTGTATAATTTTCTTTCCACCTCATAATCAAGGACTGATGTTGGTCTGTTACATTAAATCCCATAAAAATACCTCAAAAGTTTTGGCTGTAATGTAGCAAGAAGTAAAAAGGAACAGTTTTAATGCTTGTGAATAGTTTTGGAAGGCAATGTGATGCAAAATATAGATGAAATGTTTCAGAAATCCTTTTTTTTTTGTTTTCAAAAATATGGAAAAGACACTTGAAAATCAGTGACTGATAACAAATTTGTGAAAACACGGATATAGAATATTATTCAGAACCTAAGTGGATGTTTCTTTTGTTGTTTCCTCTTATAAATTACACCACAGGTGATAATGTATCTGTACAATGCAGCTCTGAAAATACAAGACAGAAAATTGATGCAGGGATTATAAATGACGAACATGATGTCTGAAACAGCACACAAAGATAACTGCACCGTCTGAACCACTTTCAAAAAAAATCACAACAAAAATTGTTCCTGCTCTTTGGATAAAAACTGCAATATAAAACTTTCCAAAAAACATTAAAAAGGAGGATGAATGAAGTCAAAATGTCCTCTGGTCAGATGAGACCGTAATGAATATACTCAGATGGAGTCTGGTGTGTTGAGCAAAACAAAAACTTACTGTCCAATTCACCAAATGATTATAACTAAACAAAGTTTAGATCACTATTGTACAGAAGCTAATGATTGTAAGTCTTTCTGACATTGTTTTTTTTGTATCTTTTGATTGTTATTATTATTCTATTTACATGAATCCGACTAAAGCTCTCTAAAATGTTAATCATGTTACATAAGGTGTCAGGAAGACAAATGTCTTTAATAGCACAAATTGTCATCCCATTTTCAGAAATTGCACATACTCAATTAGAATTATCTGTTTACATCTATTAGGTTAGGTGTGTCATTAGCCAAGACAACTGCTGTGGATGCATAGTACTGACAGCACGAATGTGGGTGTGTGATTGTATGGCACTGCATGGGTGCAAAATATGTTGAGGAGATGATATTCATAGATGTCACCATTAATGCCAGCATGAGACTCTGCAAATACATTGACTGACAACTTGAAGTTTGTAAAAACGTGGTGGAAAAGTATTGCAAGATAACAATTAGAAACACCTTACTGTAATCAAATGTCTCTGGGTTTTTATTATATGAAATCTGAACACTAAAATGTAAGGAAACATCTCAAATTCATACTGGAAGTTTTTCTCTCTTATGCTTGTTAAATGGTGAATGGACTGAATGTATATAACATTTTCCAGTCGTACTGACCGCACCAATCTTGTTTGGCACATGATTTTCCTCAACCTTTTATTTCAATCCTTTGTCTGTGGTATGATGAGTAGGTGATTTTTCTATCTCTAATGCTCTGATCAAGTTCAAATTCAAAATGCTGGGGAAATATTCATGTTTAAGCGGTGATGCACAAGCATATTTTGAAGAAGCAATGATCAGAGTCCACTTTATAGAGATTCGGGGTGTGAAAAAAATTGGTATTTCATACTTTCAGGACTTATAAATAAAGGTTAACCTTAGCACACAAACAATCAAAAACATACCCATTCTCTGGGAGCAGGTGATGAGATCCTACTCACTGAGTAAGCACCCAAGTGGCACCTTTCATTAAAAATGTGTCTGGCCCTGCCAACAAAGCATTGTCACATGCTTCATAAACAGGAAAAGTTAGCGTCCCCTAAAGACACGCCAGAGCGGCTTCAAAAGCCCACTGCAAAGCCCTTTTGCTCAAATCTGAACACTGAATGCACATGCACAGGATTCTGATTTACACAACTTTTATCTCTAGTCAAGTCCAGCAGCAGCTGTGTTACAAGGTGAACTGGTGAAACAAAATGATCGGTCACAGAGGACACGCCATGAAGTCTCTGTTCACTTCAAAAGGCCCATTGAAGCTGGCCAACCATGGACAGTTCCTCAAAAGTCCCTTGAGCAAAAATGCTTTCTGCACTGTACGTACAATGAGGTCAGCTGCTGGAATAAATATGAACCCATATTTAAAGCACACGGAAAAAAGAAACAGCGGCAGCCCCTCACACACCCGCTGGAGGGACCAGCTATTGTATTTTTAATGGAAATAGAAGAAAATGCCTTTACTAGTCAGGCTAAAAGCAGTGTGTGCTCTGTTATAATCACCTCATCAGCAGGCATTTTACAAACATTGTGATACAAAATAACTGAAGCCCGAGGCGTTCCACTGTTTTCAGATCTATGTATCTCCCCTTTTTGGCTTTGCTCCGCAGGGAGTGGAAGTGTGACAGCATTTTATTTGCCAGCCCCCTACTACCAGCAGCACCACCTCATCGCCCATACAGACTTCCTATGTTTCTCCTGGGAGGTTCAGCAGGCTGTTATAACTTTTACCAGACTTTATTTTAGTTTAATTGTCCTGTCCCAGAGCACAGAAAAATGTTCCCCCTCTTCCCTCAGATGCACTTAAAGTTGGTTTTATGGTTTCTTTCATTATGTAGGCTACAGTGGCTCCCGCTGCAGTGGAGGATTAAAAGAAAAATAAATAAATTAAAAAAAACACTGTAGGTTCAAACTACTTCTGAAACAGCATTCTTACACAGCAGCAAACAACTTGACATTTAATCTGTTTCACTATATTAATGCAGCACTATGTGGAAGGCCGGAGGGCTGTAGTATGTTTAGGTGCAACATAAATATGTTGTCTAGCCAAAGTGGTATCAGCTTTTATCACAAAAACACGAGGAAGGTGGCTCAGTTTGCAGGTTCTCACGAGAATTCCTGCAGTGGAATCGTGAAGATTTTAGCATAAACTTTGATGCCTATAATAAATAAATTATCTTGTCATTTAGCCATACACTCCCTGGCTCCCATATATCCTGACTATGTGAATGTGGCATATAAAATGCCAATTGCCACTCTCAGCTTTTCATGCTCAGCACCTAGTTAAGGGTTTGGCCATCTGTTTCCACCAAATGACCTTTCTCTTAACAGCCTAAATGAGAGGAGAATGAGAAAGACCGGCTGGATGCTCACTCATGTCCAATTCTAATATTGAAGAAACAAATGTTATTTACAGTGACAAATAGCACTGGGGAGCTATGGCTGTGTCAGCTGCTTTGCACCTGGCCGTGTTGAACACCTGCCCAGAGCCAGTTTGGTTCAGTGCAGATGGATAAGGTGAGCTTTCTATCCTCAGCAACCTTTGCGATACAGACAGCAGGGGACACCATACTGGTGATCCACAATAATTCCTCTCCTACGATATTAACGTTCAAGGATATTATCAAATGTTTGCGAGTCAAAGACAAAGATGATAGATTTAGCATTGATCACGAATAGAAGATTAATCAACAATGTTTGCTTACAAAGTCAGAGTTTACCTTATTAAATTGTTGGCAAATATTGCATATTTGTATTATGTTTATTTTCTCATGTCCCATGATGAAACAAATGGCCTTAAACCAGTTTGTGCTGTTTTTCTGTGCACTGTTTCCACATAAATGGCATTCACTCTGCACACAGCTAAGCAGACCATTTTGTGTGAAATGTTAGATTATTATCCAGCTATCAATGCAACTTTTGTGGTTCAAAATGTATTAAGGATAACGCTCTCGGGGGGGAACTCATTCACTGTCATTCACTCCCCTAATTAAAGCTTTTGTCAGGGTGGCATGAATACAGAAATACAGATTGGCAGCTATTTATTATAAACTATTCATTTCATAAGCTTGTTACAGTACACAGGAGATTACATCGCAGGGATGATTTTGTATTAACTAGAAATATGTTTTCCACTAAATCTCAACACAACGCACCCCACTTGCAGAATGCAGTAATTGCATATCCTGGGAATAAATTGCCTTACAAAATGCTAAATGTTTAGTCTGAAAAAAAAAAAAAAAACAGATTTGTCCTCTCTGATTGATTTGTTGACATTTTTAAGGGATAAATCTATCATCACTCCAAAAATATGTTAGTTAATTCTTGTGTTTTTAGAAATATAATGTACAAAGACCTTTATGACCACTGAACTTTTTTAGATTTTGTCACATTTTTAGAGATTATCTAAGCAGAGCGTGATGGTGAAAAAGAGGGAGAGGAATACATAATTTTTGAAAGGGTTTTTAACATTTTTAAATTGTGACATGCAGTTTAGTTCTGGTTAGTTAACAGACTGTTAAACCACCTGTTTGTTTACATAGCAAGCTGGAAGCGATTCGAATTTGTTTTCTGCCATTTTTGCACATTTGGACACTGAAACTTGTGCCCATTATTCTTTGCAAATGAAGTCGAGCTTAATCAAATTTGATGGGTTATTTACATCTTTGAACGTATTTCAAGTCACACCTGTGACCACTTTCATTGTATATTAAATGTGTTATATTTGTTTACATTTCTGATGATCACGGAAGTGAGATTTCATTCAGTAGTGGCTCGAACAGAAAGGGCGGTTTTGCCAAAAATTAATAATGCAATAGTTTAGATATATCAGAGTAAGAATGGCTGAATACAAATGTATTCTTCAGATATATTTTTTTTCAATCTAATGATGAAAAGCGTGCGTGATTTCTCTCCCACTGCATACTTATAGGCTACTTGTCTTGATCTATGACAAAATATGAGAGACTTCAATGCTTTGGTCAACAATTCGCCAAGTATCAGAGTAAATGAAGTGGTATAGATAATCAGTATTCCTAACAACAGACTTTTATCCTGCAATTTTTGCACTCATTTTTGGTTCAAACCCTGATGTTTTTCCTCTTTTTCTGCAGAGAAGGGAGGAATCTGGGGAAACGCCAGAAGCCATTGTTCATTTGATATCCAGACGAGCTCAAAGCTATGATCCACACAGAAACAGAGCAGAACATCTCCTCTTTGTCTTTGTGTTGTTCCGTTTTCAGCTGGAACAAGCTGGAGGAGAAAACCTTTGACATGCTGCCACAGCGATCCATGAAAAATTGAGGCTTGTTAAATAATACTGGCGCCTTCTAGTAAGTTTTGTGAAACTCTAGCTCTAATGGAGGAAAACATCAACAAAACGCCAAAATCCCACTGTTACTGTATGTTGCCTACAGACTGTATTGGTCTCAGAGGGTGTAACAATGTTGTTGTCAGTGTGGTCAGTGACTTTGCCGGTGGGGGGTTAGAGGTTTTAGGGTCACACACATGCCTTTAGGAATGTGTGTAATGAACCTTTAGATGCAGCTGGTGCTTCCAGGGGCAGCCCTCGAGTTACAACCACAAACAAAAGGTCATTTTACATTAAAACTGGTCTAGATTTAATGAGAGTGTGGATTATTTCTCTTTTTTTAGGTTTAATGATAAGTAGGTTACGCTGTGGATTAACCTTACCTTGCAGGATAACCCCACAGACCAGGAGCGGATGACAAATGACTTTGAAAGAGTGCTTTTGACCACCAACCTCCTTTGTCAATGTACCTCTGCACAGCAGCATTGAGAAATGCAGGCGAAAGCATGGCAAAGCAGATCTCATCAAGTAATGTATAGTGCCAATACAATGAACAACGAAGCCCTGGGGTAATCAATAATTTGAGCCACCAATCTGTTCCAGGTGCTTTATGATGTGACTGAGGTAATTATCACCAGATCAATAAAAGAGTTTGTTGTACAGATGAATGGGAGCGGGAGGGGTAATTGGTTTCTCTCACTGCACCACTTTCATGTATGTATTTTACTAAGCTGAAGACAGAAAAGACTCTGATGTAGTTGTATTTTTTTCTTCACCTTGGCTTAGCTCCAGCATTACCTCCATCGATAACGCTATGTATGTGCATACATAATTTCATACTTACCAAGAGATGGTAGGCAAAGAGCAAAGAACCGATTACTCAGGTCAATGAAACTTTGTGGTGAGTCCTGCAAAAGTATTCATACTACTTTAAGTTTTGACAATTTTCCAAAGGCAAACATCTGTGTATTTTATGTGTATTTTATGAGACAAGATGTAGCCGGGTGGTACACTTTGGTTGAGTAATTGTACTGTTTAAGAGTGTTGGTTTCCTTTTGTCTTGCAGCAGCAATGCTACTGAATGATTTTGGTTCTGTTATGTAATTTTGTTTCCTGTCTGCATGTTTTCACATTTAAATATGTTCAGGTAGTTGGTCTCGGGTGCTGCACATTTTGACCACTAGAGAGCAGTGTTTCAGAGTGATTACTGTTTCCCAAGACAGGGCTGGAAATGCATCTTATTTTTGTTTTTTTCCAGTGTTGCTACGCTATCAACGGGAGATAGTTTCGGCAAATATATACATCACTTGTTGAAATATGTTGGTACGTTCTCATTTATGTGATAAGCAGTCAGTATTTTAACAAGATGGTGCATTTATGAAACGGATGGTTCAGAGAACCTGTTTGTGCGGTGCAGCGCAGCCATTTCCTTCACGTGACAATAGGATGTCTGTGTGCTCCAGCAGTAAGAGTGAACTGAAACGTTACTGTCGCATGTAAGTGTTGATAAAATAAGTCATATCACAATTCCATGCGCTCTGAATCAGTGTGATGCTATGCAGCTCTCTGTATTTTGTTTGTGCAGCAGTAGGCCACTGCCATATTTCTTTCCTTTCCTTTTATATATCTGCCACATTTCATCAGTAGTTACCTAATGTTTGGTACATAATTGTTGAACAAAAGTAAGAGACAAGACAGCTTTGTTTAATCTGCTCAACTGAAAATACTGCATATTAGCAACCCCAGTTATTGTATCCTGTGAGGCTAAATATTTCCTGGGCTACAAAACCAAAACACAACATCAGGATGGTGCCACTACCGGAGACATTTTTATTTAGCAGATTCATATTGGAGGCTTCATCGCATTAGGAAACTACGTAGCTGCAGTGCTGAATGTTGAATACTGTTATATTGTTGATCTGGATTGTGATTAACCTGCACTTCCTTGGGTCTTTTCTTCATTTTCTTCCATCACAATGTCCCCACCAATCCCCACGCCTCATCTAATAGAGGACAGAGAAGCTCCATCGACCAGGACAGACATATTGTTGGCATGCAAAAATTGGCCGGCAAGGCACTTGAACTAAATTATCCTCCTGAAAATTGCATCCAAGCAACCAGTTACCAAATGAATATTGTGATGACAATTATGATGTGACATACTGTGAAGCTCTATTTTAAATCACAGCAAATTTGTGTTGGAATGGTCCATTCAAAACCCTAACCTTTTTTATCCCATGGGAATCTGTGGCAAGACCTGGAAATGGATGCTTCATCCAATCTTACTGGATAGGAGTTTAGTCTGCAGTTGACCAAAATAGGTAGAGAAATGCTAAAATATCTGCTGCCTATCTGCCTCAAAAGCTTGTTCTATGAAGTATTAACTCAGGGAAGCTAAGTACAAAACCATGTTTCTTTCCGTTCCCACTTTGTGACTGTATACTACTTTGTGTTTGTCTATTGCATAATATCTCCATAGAGTTCAACAGAAAATTACAATTGTAATAAAAAGAAAGCAAAACAAAAAATGTTCCAGGGCGTTCTAATATCTACATAAGGCTCTCTATGTAAATGAAGAATTACTTGAATCTTTTTCACAAGGAGACAAACATAAAACTACTGGCAACACAGGATACACCATTGAGCTGTGCTTCCACTCAGACCTCTGCATGCTGTTTTGATGCAGCTCAATGGAGAAGAGCAATAGATAAAAGAAGTATTTCTAGATGGGTTGTCTTCGGATGAAAAACATGTATCAGCCCTGTTGTGGATGTCCTGCTTTTTTTCTTAGTGAGCCGCGGTAGTTTGGTGGTTAGTCATCCAGCGACTAGCGGGCTGTGCAGATAGAGAGCAGTCATTTGGTAGAGAGCTTTGTTGTTTGTTTTCTCTTTGTTTGTGGCTGGAAATTAGGTTGATGAGACCAGAGTGTGCATTTTTCAACATACTTGAGGCAATTAGAGGAGTTTTAGCACCGCTGGAGGTGCTTAAAATGCTTGAAAAATTATGAAAAAATAAATAAATGCAACTCGTGGATCCAAATAATTCAGTAAGAAAAGGTTTCATTTTGTAGTAATCATTGTTGTCCTTTTATCAGTGATACAGTGCCACAGCAGAATATCCATATTTCCTAAGGATGCAAGCAAAATGTTCCTTTACAACTTTATAAATTTTAAATTTTACCCTGGATAGTAAGATGAAACTATGAATTCTTTTTTTTTTTTTTTTTGACAGGCGTCTAGTCATCGCATTTGAATCTTTCAGAGCCTATTTTAATGTTAGTTCAATTATGAAAGACTTAGTATTTTACTACAGTGTGCTTTATAGATTTCATTAAATAAAAAAAGGAAAAAAATATCTAATTCACATTAGCTCACAATAGAAATATGTGCACTTGAAGAGGCTCGGCTCAGTTCAGTGGTGTTACTGCAGGTGCACATAAAGTCTAAAACCCTAAATAAGCTTTAATCAGCATTAAAGTCAAAGTGATAGAAATCTATACATGACAGGTGGTCGTTAATAGTACTTAAATACATGACAAGCACAAAGTGCTGTTAAAATAATATTTAGTTACAAAGCAATAAAACATTAGTAGGCAAGACGTTATGAGACCCAATCAAATTTCATTTTGAGGATTCAAGCGTCCTGCAGGTATGGATTAAAGAAGCATTCAATTCAAACAGGAGCTGCTGCATTTAGCTGGAAGCCCAACATGACTGACAGATGTGGAACTCATGAAATCAGGACTGCAGCTGGAGAGAACAGGACTGAGGACGGGAGGGGAGGGGAGGGGCTGCGATGAGCTAAGATAAGTGTGAATTAGAGGTGGAGGATGTTGGTAATAGAGGTCCCAGTAGGTTGGCCAGTGACCTGGAGAGGGTGAAATTGTTTGCGGTTTTTATGTCAAACCCCCTCTAGAATAGGTTTTCCATCAGGTGTACATTTATATAAGTCGACATTTCTACCTCAGAGTGGCCTTTTGCGCCTTTAGCTGATAATCTTCCTGACACCAGCCTTCCCCTGACTCACTTCTCGGTTCCACATGATTTTTTCTTTTTTTCTTTTGGCAGACTCCATTTCCTTCGTTTTATTGTGCAGCTTCTTGTGGGTGGACAAACCACGCTGCCTATCCAAGGCAGTTTTTTTTTTTTTTTTTGTATTGCTGTTTATTGTTTGTGAGGATTTCAAACTCTGTCTGTTTGCTGCCATTTCACATAATTAGCAAAGTCAAGTTGCTGTTTTAATTTGCAAACAAAGTGTTTGAATAACTTCACAAATGATAAATTGGTACAAAATCTCAACTTAAAGAAGACAGTATGTTATTTACAAACTCTTTCCAGTTTTAGTTGCTGTAAATTCATGTAACTCCTGATGAATAAAATCCTGGTTCTACATTTGCTTTTCGTTAATATAAAGAGAAGCGAATACAATTTTGAAAATCCTGGTGTTGATTTAAAAAAATACTTCTTTATTGTAGATTTGACAGTTTTTTTGTTAAGGATGATTTACCATCATAAATGCATATTCCCATTTAGCAATGTGAGGCTGCCTATGACAAGACAGAGGGACATTTACAATCTTTCTATGCACAACTCTTCAGGGTTTTGTAGTTTACAGCTCTCTTTTCTAGTAAATTTTGGCCACAGCTTCAAATATAGAGCTATTGTGTTCAGCACTTGGCAATCTCAATTTTCCATTTTTCTGAGATGTGTGGTCCATGCTAGTTTGCAAACCTCTATTTCCTGGTTATTACAGTCACAAACAATGTCAGCATCTGGCAAAGTTATATTTTGTGTAGCCAAACCAGAAGATGGAAACATTAATTTTCATTTCCTTTTCTGTTTCGCAACATTTTAAAGGGCAGTACAATGTAATACCATCTTTTTAGAGCTTTATTTCATGTTATAATGTCATTCCCTCGCCAAAAACATAGATGTAGAGTTGCTTAGATTTTTTTCATGCATGTTTGAGAAATCCTTGAATCTCCCACGGCAGCCTTTCGGTACATTTGTATTTTTCTCCTCAAACTCAATATTTATGCAGAACCACCTTTTGTTGCAGTTACAGCTGCAAGTCTTCTGGAATACTGTATGTTTCTACCTGCGTTGAACACCTGAGGACTAAGATTTTCTTTCCCACTCATCTGTGCAAAATAGCTCAACTCAGTTAGACAGATTTTCAGGTGGATTTAGGTCCGGACCCTGACACGTGAATATACTTTGATTTATTGTAGCTGTGGTGGTATGGCTAGGGCCTCTGGTTTGCTTAAAGCCGAACCGCCATTCCAGGCTCCGGTATTTTTTGGGCTGTGTAAAGTAAATTTGTTATTTGTATTAGACCACCAGGGTCTACTTGCACAGGTGTTCAAGTTTAGCTCTGAGGTCTGTGACCACACTATATTTATAATGAGCAATAATAACGACCACAGTAAAAGGCTGACACCAAACAGAGCAGGTACAAAGTTAGCGACCCAAACCACAAAAAGCACTAAAGGTGCCTGTTCTTAGAAACCATGATGAGGAGAGAGTGTAGGAATGTTCAAACTTGACCTTTCTCATAAAAAGCTCAATGGAAAATATTGAAATTTGTGGTTTATATATATATATATATATATATATATATATGGTAAGAATACTTTATCTGACAAATTACTGATACCTCTGCAAAAGATGATTTTTGAAGTGTAGATTTTGTTCAATCCGACAAGATTTCTGTATTTGCACTTTGCTTTCCAGCTCCTCCATTATGTGGAATAGTTCTTGTGCTAGCCAATAGGCCTGAGGCTGTTCCTAGTTGCTGTCTAAGGATTTGAAAGGGAACTCAACATCCACTCGTGTGTGTGTGTGTGTGTGTGTGTGTGAGAAAATCAGATAAAACAACTAAAGAAAAATAAATCATTTCTCTAGAACTGCTTCAGTAATTAAAGCTCTTTTCACATGCAAGATTCACTATAGTCCCATTTCTCTTTACCTGAATAGAGCTGAATTTAATTGCTTCAAAGATGCAGCTATAAAAGCTGCTGTAATTAAAGGGCCCACTGTTATTTCTGTTTTGAAACTTGATATAGAGAAGGCCATTTCATAAAGACTCGTAAATACAGTGTTTACATTCAGTGCTGAGTCAAATGTTATAGCATGGAGCATGGTCAAAACCCCGTCCCCACTGTGCTGTCATTTAAAGACTCAGGCTCTCTTTGAGTGTGTGAATCTTACCAAAACATAAGGATACAAACTTAAGGGGATTGTGTACGATGTTTAAGGAGGACGAAATCCCCGGGAATCCTCCCGTTTTACTTGGGATGTTAAGTTTTCACTTTAAAGGACACAGTGACTCACACATCTGTGTAAAGGGACCAAAACAAAAGGAAAGCCATTAAAAAATTATGAGAGATTTGAAAAAAGAAGCATGCTCTGAACTACTTGAGTTATTTCCAATGTGAATGTAAAAGATATAACCTAACTTCATTTGATATAAATGAATAAGATAGAATAAATAAATTCAATACAACTGATCTCAATAGAAAACACTGCACTGTTAAGATGGCTTGTTTTTGTATAACAGAATGAAACCATGATCACTCACTTCAAAACAGTTTCCACTTTTAATGTGAGATCTATTCTGTACAATTTAACATAAATCATGTAAATCTGTTGGGAAGAAAATAAAAATTTGTACTTTCATGCATATGTTGCCATAATCCTTTGGAGTTAGGTTTTCTCTCAAGTCTATTGTGCTTTGAACTCTGATTTCCTATATTGTAGTTGTTCACTTGGTTTTGGTTTATATTCATTGTCTTGAGTTTTGAATTTTCTGTAACTTTTGTGCATTCATGTCGTCATGCTTCCTGTGCATTAAATATAATTTCCCGGACTATCTGGGAAACAGGAAGCTGTTTCATCAGTGATTCATCAGTGTTGTCCATACCACTTATCACCCACTATGTATTTAGTTATCTCATATTAATTGCTGTTTGCTAGATTCTACTACTGCAACCTGTGGATTCCCTTGAGCTCTTGCTCCTCGTTGTTTGTGGTCCTTTTCATGTCTGTATGTTTCTGAATTTGCATTATTATTCAGTACATGCCTCCTCAAAATGTGTTTTGGGCATAAAACACAACAATCATAGTTTGTATGTTTTAAAGTCACAGAGAAGTATTTTTAAATCAGGAGAAATAAATAAAAATCTAAAATAAATATTTACAGCAGTAAACAAAGAATCTTTTTCAATTCCTGAAATAATTAGATTTTATTCTGCTTAAGCACTAAAGACAGCGGAAACTATAAAACTCAATAGAAATTTAGTTGAATCTTGATGTAGTACGATAGATGCTTCTTCAACAATATAACCACTTAAAAATGGTCAGCGTTTATGTCTAGAGTTTTTAAAATTAGACTGTGCCCACATATGAGAATAGAACGTATTTAAATTACTTTCCACCGTGTACATAAATGCATCATGAACAGCTGCTGGAAAAATCCCCTATCATTAACGGAGATTCCTCCGGTCTCAATTTTATGCTATGAACAAAGTTTACTGGATGCAAGGACTCTGACCGGATGCTACAGGAAGCCATTTGGACGTAAGCCGATTTTTCTCCAGTAGCAGTGATATGTGCACTTTATGATGGACCGAACATTTCGGTTCGGTCCATCATTCTTTCTTCATTATTGCCAAATGAGAACCCTTAAAGTTCCCAAACAACAAAGTTTAAATAGCTGAAAGTCCTGTGTTTTCTTTTTGTGTCACTTTTTAAAGCAGCACCACAGGACGTTGCAATGCGTACTTACTGTAGCTCCGCACACAGGCATTCTGTATATTATTAGTTGGGCACTATGCTTAAGCGACTTTCTGGAGCTCTGTGTCATTTTATTATGTGATATCCTCATCAATGGCATACCTTATATTTAGTTTTGACTCATTCATGTAAGTTTGAATGAGTGGCAGCCACTTGGGGTTGTCTTTATGCTCTCGCTGAGCACTGTCTATTTCCACAAAGCTTCTCCTTGGAGCTGCAGTCTCCTGCTACTGTTGAGCTTAGCACACAAATTATCTCTCAGTCCAATGGCCTGAAGAAAAATGGTTGCAGATGGCATGTTGTTGTGATGACCTGCTAAAGGCGAGTGTCAGAAAGAGCAAAAGTTTCTTAAAGAAACAGACCAATTTCAAAGTGTCCGATGGGAAATAAAAATCTCCTTTTGTTATCTTTTATATATGCAACATTTTCATAACAAGTGAAAATAACTTGATTGTGCTGTCAAATGGCACTATGTGCCTGGAAAATACAGCCCCTTTAAATAATGCAGCATTTCTTCAATTCATGTGTATTCCAAACCAACAGGGCTGTACCAGTAATGTTGGGCTTTGTCATTTTTAGTGTGTGTGTTTTACTCAAAACAAACAAACAAACACACAAAGAAAATCATGGCCATACTTAAATAATTGAGAATCACTCTTTGAGGGTTGCCTTTCTTCAGATGCCCAGGGTTTTTGTTATCAAGGGGCCAATTTAGGCCTGTCGCGATAAACAAAAAATTGATTAATTGCACGATAAATTGACCTCATTCTAATTGCCTCATTTTAATTATCAGCTTTATCATTTCTTCCGGCCTTTTTCTCTTTCTGTTGATGACACTGAATGAAAAAAGGCTTAACTCCGGTGCTCTTCAATGACCTCTCCCTTCCTCATTTCCTTAGTGTAGTGCTCAGCGCACACTACACAATCTTAAAGTTGTCGGCTGATTGTCGGCCCATTTTCAAAACCTGAGAGACCATTAGCCGACAGAAATTCTAGGTATGATGGTTCGATCGTGCCGTGTGGTGTCCAACAGTCGGCACAAAATAATGGCTGCAAGTCCAGTTGACTAATTTTAAAGTACAGCTCTTGTTTCTCTGGTAAATTTATCTGTTTTCCAATTGAGTTATGCAGAATTCGTCAAGTTAAAGGTGAAAAACGTCAAAGGTTGTTTTTGCTTTAGCTTCTTTGTTTCTCTTCAGCTCTGCTTTGGTTCACTGATATCTGTTGTGATCTTCCAGCTTTCAAAAGAAAATGACAGAGTCAGTTTCAGACAGTGGGCTGCATAAATAAATGGCTTTGAAGTAGAAGAGAAAATGCATTTTGGGTAATATTTTAATTCCTCCCAGTGTTTGACCTGCTCTTGAAAAGTATAACTCAGTCACAAATAATTTTTTAAAGTCTATCTAAAGTTGTTTGCCACAGTCTATCTTTGTGCTTAGATATAAATTACTGTTGAAACAGATTTAGTAGATATAATTAAACTTTTGAACCATGTTGAAACTTCCTTCCCTGGCACCCAAAGTGAAGTTATGACCGTTATGATCGCTTTAGTGGTTATTTTAGCATGTGCATTGTTAGTTATTTGTGTAAAATAAATCCTTGCGCTTACATCTGAAAAAGTACTTAGTGGACAGCACCATGTTTCCTAGAGTCATGTCATTTTTTTTTCGTCATTTTTGAGTCGTGTACATATTATATTTAGGTAAAAGTAAGATATAATATTCCTAGCCCAGGAAAAAATGGTAGTGTTTAAAGGAGCATGTACAATAGGATAGTGTTGCACTGCTTTAATGCATTGGGTCCATAAATAAGGCCTTCAAGCAAAGTATATCCAATATTCACAAAAGTGTATGGAGTATCCATAAAAATGCAAAAAAGCCATTTTTATATCCCTCATTAAAGAACAAAAATGTAACAAACTGAAACCAGGAAACTTAATTTCCAACTAATATATCAGATGAGATAATTTTGACAATTGCAACGTTCATTTGAATATAAAATTGATGAACCCGGTTGTGCTGTTTACTTTTCCATCTGCGGGAACAGCAATATAATTTGTTTGTTGTGAGTCCATCTCAGTTTGTTCTGCATCATAAGCACTTGGAGCAGTCCCTTTAATTCGTTGTAAACGTGATTGATGCTTGCGAAAACACTCCAAGACAGTGCTGCAATCAATTATGTGTGATTTATTGTCTTTGCAGCTTCAGTATGCATTGTGTAGCTGTTGTAAGAAGAAAAAGACAAACTTTCTGTGCAGCCTTAGTCACAGATCCATAATCCTTGTTTTCCAAAGTGTTTTTGTGGTGGAGAGGAACCACTTCCAAGTGGTCCTCATCATATTTTATTATAGTAATTTACAGTGAAGGTCATACATTTGAATTGAAAGGGGAAAGTCCAGCTTTTTTTCCCTTCAAGCCTAACTAAAAGTACGTAAGTCAGACATATTTCTCTACACATATTTTTTCTCTTTTTTTCCTTTCAACGTGATTTAATTATCAGCACAAGTAAATCATCTACAGTCTATTGCATCGGGTGCTAGCCAGCTGGAACAAATGCAAAAAATAAATAAACCTGCGCTGGCATGCCGTGACTTACTGGCGGGAGCTGCAAGGTTACTCTCTGAAGCACCTTTGCACCACATGGGCACAATTAACGCTGTTAATTTCTGCTTGAAGCACTGTGATATGATCTATGAAGAGCTGATCAGTTTTGATATCATCTAGACAAGTATTTTATCATCTTTCTCTTGTACAATCACAACACATCCTCATGGTCTGCAGAGCCATGAGCCTCACTAATTACCAATGGTGATTTAATGTAGCAGCGTGACCACTTTCACTCCTGTGCAGGACCCATTCCTGCTCTGTTGTCCTTGTAAATTAGGTGTGCCCCACTGATTAATGGTTAACAGCCACTATTCCAGGCAAAGCATCATCAGCAAAGCATTGAATTAAATGGTTGTCTCATTTACTTAGAAAACCAATGTTGCTTACACACAAGATAACTTTATTAAACAAAACGCCAGCCGGTAAATCTTTCCGAGTTTTTCCACAAGAATACAAATACTTGTTTGTTTAGGTACAAATGTAAAGCTGTTGCAGAACACAAATACTTCAGGAAATACAGTGATTTTCAAAAGTAATTGTGCCCCTTGAATTTTTTGTTATTTTGAAATATTACAACTTCAAGGCAATTCAGTTGACATATTATTAATAGGTCAACTCAAACTAGCGCATAATAATGAAAGTGAAGAAAACAGAAAATGTGAACATTTATTTTCGATTTTTTTCAAAATAAGTATGATGTGGATTTGCATTTGGCTTTCTTTGCTTCATAAGCAAATAAAATTGAGAAAAATCCAAACCTTATTAAAAGTGAAGAAAAACTGAACAGAATACCACACAGGTCAGGGATAAAGTTATGATGAGGTTTAAAGCTTCTCAAGCTTTGACCATTTCTTGGCGAATGTCTAACCATCCAACTCAAGTCCATGAGAGCCACTGCAACTTCTAAATGCATCCTTGTTCCCACACACCAAAATCCACTGAATGGCTTATAACCAGGCATCTGCAAGCTTGATGACACGCTGAGTAGAAAATTAAGCCATTTGATACAGGCATGTTAGAGCAGGAATCCTTCAAAAAGCTGCAGGACAGCAGCTCTCAAGGAGAGGAGCTGGAGACTCTTAATCCATAATATGCAAGTTGAAAGAGCATATCCACCTAAACCGAGAGGTGGGAGAGGAAAGTCTTAATTACAGAAGCAGCCAGGAGACCCCGGGTAACTCCTGAGGAGCTGGAGAGAAAATCTTATTTTAATAAAGTCAGTGGGAAAACAGGTGTTGTTGAATAAAGCCATAACAGATCGTAAAAAGAAGACGGTGAATAAAAAATTACACGTCACCCTGTAAACAAACCAATTCTGCTCAAATATATCCTGTGGGGACCAGAAAGTTGATCAGGAAGGTGAAGATAACTAAATACAGAGCAACTCAGGAGGAAAACATGCCAGAGGTTTCAAAATTCTTCAGACTGTTCAAGCTGGACTCCACTAAGCATACAGTTAGAGCTACGAAGGAATAGTTTAGATCTTGCAGCACATTTCACAGATATGCACTACTTGGTGTTGATCTATCACAAAATATTCATCATACTTTGCGGCTGTCATTTGAAAAAATGAGGAGTTCCCCAGGTATAAATTCCTTTGAAAGGCACTATATTTACTGCTTCTGCTCTGAAATCATAAAGCAGACTGTAAGACCAGAACCTGCAATACTCTAAAAACTGGTACAATTTTTGTGTATTTTAGACATTTTCTATTTCCTAAATCAACAAAAAAAAATCCCTCAAATTAATCGCTTCTATCAGCTGGTTCAATTCCTCAGCTACATGGCGAAAAGACAAAGTGCTCAGCCAACCACTGTGCCCAGTGCCATCAATCATTGCTCTGTATTAACTACCCCCACCTTCAATCGCAAAGAAAACAATTAAAGCTAAACTTGTTGATTTGTTTTGGTAGCTCATAAATCATGGTGTTATATGAAACCCACCATCTCCCTGAGCCCCCTTTCATGTTCCCCAATCAGCAAGCTGAGCCTCAAAAACACCGCTTTGAACTAGTCTGATGATATTCACTACATTAATTATTTCTTATTTTTTTAGTTGGTCCTGTCTTCTGAACATATGCTAAATTAAATTAAAGCTCCTTATGTGAGTCCATGAGCATCATAGGTTTACATGCATTTAAAGTCTTTACATCATTTGAAAAGTAAAAAAAAAAAGGATGAAATACTGGATTCTTGAAGAATTATACTGTCTGAATGTTGTTTAATTTTTATCCTCCATCAATCTAAATACAGCAGTAGATTGTTGTCGCTGTCTCAGCGGGCTGACATTTTGAAAAGTGTATTGACATATTGTTTTGTACAACATAAACTGATGCTGCCAATGAGCGGCTAGTGTCTCTTGATGTTTTTTTGTTTTTTTTCAGGACTGAACATTTTTTTTCCTCTCTCACTTTTTGCCCTCTTTTGCATTTATTTTTAAAATAGTAATGCACTACACCAAAGAGATGTTTCCATCACCCTTAGCAACAACTCAATAAGCTATTCTGTTTGTGGTGCAGCTTTTATCTGCAGGGAAGAAACAGGTGGTGACTAAGCCAGGACTTCAATGACAGACTTGGAGGACGTCACCATTTCCAAGGATTCTTCTGAGAGAATGTCACTCCTCACCTACTACTACTCATTCTATGCCATATAAGCAAGGAAATGAGAGGGAGGGGATTCTTCTGCTTGCATCTTAGCAGGAAGGCCTAGTGACATTTGTAGATCTTGCTTAGAGCCTAGACATTCCCCCCTCATGGTGGAATACTGCAGAGGAGACGGTCGGATAATGAGATACATCATAAAGACTGTGGCAGTTTCAGCTGCACAGGACACCTTGTTATTGTCCAGAGCACGACTCGGGTCAGACATCTGCAATCTGAATTTTTTATGGATGGAAATTTGTCTGAATAATATCAAGTGCCCTTTGTCTGCTCAGTCAATGAGACTTGCTTTATAAAGTTAGCTTGGGTAGTATATCTTCAGGTGTTACGAAATGTCACCTTGGTAAATTTTGCAACAGATTACGCTGAAAAGATCACTGACAACCAAGTGTGAAGAGACATATTTATCGCTGCATTTATGCCCTGAATTGTCTTCAGCAACTTTCATTGAACAGATGAGAGATAAACCAAAACAGAGCCAGAGCAGAGATACCGATGCCTCAATGGAAAGAAGGAGTAAAATACTGCGACTTAAATTTAATCATTCAGTAATAACTATATAAGTAAGCAGGATCCTCCTTGTAATTTTCCCCTGTCTTGTTGTATGTCAGTGTATACTATGTACTTTATCCAGAAATGGTATCTACATGAATGCAAAGTGTGTCTAATTTTTTACTACATAACCCCACGGCCAAACCCACAGGGCTCTGCGGATGAAATAGATGTAGAAATAACATGTTAAAACTAGTTGGCACTAGTTTCAACATCTGAAACTAGTGTCAGGTTGTAATCTCTGTGAATTTAAATTTGACAAAGTCTCATATTTCTGGTTATCTTTAATTCTAGTTATTCCTATTTCCTGTGCCAAATGACCACAAAAAAAAAAAACAAACCCATCTAAAATCAAGGCACAGTGTTGCTTTTCCATACTACTGACATGTTGATTTTCTGCTGGTGAAAAAGGAAATTAGACGGTCGACACTGGCTATTTGTTGCAGCTAACAATTTGAAAAAGAAAAACATCACTTGTGACAATTATTGTTTTGTTGCTGTCTAGCAATGGCATGGTTCGCATTTGAAATAAATTAGATTCCTGTGTAACAAATTTCTTTGTACTGAGGGAAGAACAGATAGGGAAGTCATATCCATTTATGTCATTCATTCTGCTAATGGAGGAGTGGAATGGATGAGGGAAACCAGCGCTATCATTGGCATACATGCCTTAAAGTTAATAAAATAAAGGCAGAATGAGTGGGGTTGATAAAAGCTAAAGCTGATATTTAGAAAATATATCATTTAGATAGGTGTTGAATTGTACACCGTTTTGCCAGGGTTTAGGGTACAAATAAGGATTGCGATGGTTGGACTGCGACAGTTTTTCTGGCGTCGGAATCTCGTTGTGACGGTTTGGAGAAAACGGTATGAGAGAGAGAAAGCGAGAGAGATCCGATTCATTGGATAATCGTAAAAATATTCTATAGCATAACATTAGTGGCTTTCAAAGAACATGTATATATTTTTTCACTTAAACATTATACATGATGTGTTGGACTGTCACATTAAATTTCAATGGACTGTGTTGAAATTTGAGGTTGTAATATTACAAAAACCCAAAAAAGAGTGTGAATACTTTTACAAAGAGTGTAAAGTTTAGGGGAAACAAAAGATGAGCGATATGATCTGAAATCTTTTAAGCACCCACTCAGAACGGTGGATGCTTAATCTTAGAAATTAATCTGAAGCTGGAAATTCTTCTTGAGGCAAATCATCAGAGTATATAAAGTCACTCAAGAGCATGTCTTTTACATCTGCACTGAGACTTACCAGTTTAGCTTGAAGCTTTAAGATCTAGGCCTTAGACTGCAACAACATCCGTATCTAAGTTAACTATCATGGCGTGCAACCACATACTGCAGATGATAGCCAGCAAAGTCATTTTGGCTGGTTTGGACTTCTGGCATGATCACAGACCTCTGACTCTGTCCTTTAGAGGCAGCATAGTTAATGGCCATTCCACGAGATGGGTAAAAGCCTACCTGCTGACTTCACAGTTCAAACTTTTGACACAAAGGCAGGGCAGCCAAGAGCTCTGTTGAAATTCTTGTTTCTGGATTAGGCATTGAACTAAGCTTGAGTCCTTTTAATTCAGCCTGGCTGCTGTTGCAGCTCAGCGGAATATGAGTTAATATCATGATTCTGGTTCCTTCTTTTGCTAATAACAAAGCAAACAGAACTGGCCTTTTGTTTGAGCCAGATTTGTGTAGCACTCTCTCTTTTGGTGTAAGTGCTTAGCTTCAGCTAACATTTGTGTGCCAGCATCATTGTGTTCTGCGGTTCACCCAAAGTGTCTTGTTTACTTCAAATTTCACTGAAATAATCTAACTATCCATCTTCTGAAAATTTCAGACCAATTTAAATGAGACAGTTTGTTGATCCAAAGCCGTAAAGCTTAGATTTTTTGGTGAACACTTTTTTGCTCATTGATTTACTGTGCTGCCTCAGGCTGGAGGGAGCATTGACTATTTGCAGCTCCTCAGCCCTGAACAGCAATAAGAACAGACTTTAAGATTTTGTGCAAACACTTCTGTTGGTACTTTGAGTCTCTTTGAGCTTGGGAAACTTGAACGTTACTCAGAAGGCTTTGCAGTGAAAGCTACAAACGACAGAATAGCATAGAGATGTAGAGGAGCTGGGGAGGCTGGTCAGCGTCTTATGTGGGTCCTGGGATTAAACTCAAAAGGAGTCATTTCATGGTGAAGGGTTAGATCACAAAAAATAAGTATTATGATCTATAAACTTTTGATATTTTCTGCTTCTTTTAAGAATACAAGTCAGAGCAGGATAAACGTGTGTTGTAAGTGTCAATAAAATACTTTATTTCTTGGAAAAATATATGTTTATTTCTAACAGTTATGATAACGTATTTTAAGTTGTTTGGTTCATGTTTTGAGATTTGTGTAAAATTATTGTATTTTATTTCGTCTCGAATTATTTGGTTGGAAGTTATCGCGAGATTTGTGTATATGTGTGAGGCTGCGAGACTTGAATAAACATAGAAGAAGCAGAAGCCTGGAACCGAGCTACATGCAGCAGCGTCGTGTCTCCTGTAGCAGTCAAGGTATTTTGTAGTTATGGTTGTAATATTTTGTAAATTTATTGGT
>CAEFZX010031704.1:0-13574 GCA_903066825.1 Alfaro cultratus
CACCCAATTCAAGAAGAATGGGTCAACGTGGTTCCAGCACGCAATCTCCTCATCAGGGTGAACTGTTTGACTATATGATAATGAAATATTGAGAAAAAATAAATGAGTGTTCTTGGTGTTAATGAATGTGGAATGACTTTAAATGGTGAATTAATGTGGAATGACTTAAAATGTATGGGATAATTTTTCACTTCTCACCATAAAAATTGTAGAAATTTTCCTTTTATCTACTCAGTGGGATGGAATAAATTTGACGTGTGATTAATGGTAAATATTACATATTTACTTATTATCAGAAGAGGGGAATGTGATGGAAAAATTACAATAAGGTCACATCTGCTAGTCATGTTATATGAAATGCTTGTGAACTCTCACCAAAAGAACTATTTGGGTTACATGTGGAAGGTTGGAAGTTGTTTTCTACAGCTGCATCAGAACCAGACTGTCTCACCCCTTCTTTTGAATTCTTTATCCTTGGTATAAAACTCATGTGTAGTCTCTGCCTGGCAGAGCTTGGGAGCTTGGCGAGCTTTGCATCCAGACCTGCTTCATTACTGATTGTCGTACAAGCTCTCTATATTGTGGACAATATATGAATAAATCTGAATGAGTGATTCTACCTGAACAGTGCTTGGAAATAGTTTTTT
Source organism: Alfaro cultratus (assembly GCA_903066825.1). NCBI lineage: Eukaryota > Metazoa > Chordata > Actinopteri > Cyprinodontiformes > Poeciliidae > Alfaro > Alfaro cultratus. The sequence continues at coordinate 648 of CAEFZX010031704.1, forward strand.
TTTTTCCACGACATTGACGCATAGAGGTCAGCCAAATGAGCATGTCCCTACTGACCAATGTTAAATTTTCACTGAATATAATTAAAACCGTAAGAGTTTTTTTCACTCTGTGCGCTGTCCTGGGGGTTGTGCTTTGCACTTTTACTGTGTTTTTTGTGTGGTTTTGCACAAAAAACACAGGGGTGATGGTCTGATGGTCACCCGTCAGACCATCACCCCTGTGTCAGACTGTCAGACCGTCACCCCGCCCCACAGAGCTTCCTCACTGTCCAACCATGACATTTTCCGTGCACCTCCGCACTGAGCTAGGACCATGTGAGATTAAACCCTATTGAGGTCCAGATAATTGATGTTTTTGCACTGCCTTTTTAACAAGCTCTTCCTTTGCGCTTCCAATCACACTGCTTCCCGCTTGCTCTGTTTTGATGCAGATCTTGTGCGAATGAGAAAATTTGTTCCCCTGTGTGTTCCCGTATGAAAATCTGTTCCCTCTGTTTGAGCGCGCACTGCACCCAGAGAGGCGGATCCGACCATCTTCACTGCACTTCAGATCGATTTCTCTATAAAACAACTCACATAATCATGTCACAGTTGTAACTTTTAGTTTAATCGACAGTTGCTGTTAAAAAAACAACAATAATTGTAGCGGTCTTCTTACCACGGTGTTGTGTTTTTCATTCGCCAAGAGAATCTGTCTTTTTCCAATGTTTTTCACTTGAGCTAGCCACCAAACATGGTTTTCCAACACATTTTGTGTAATTCTAATTTTTCATTGCTAATATAAGAGGATGGAAGGTTGCTGTTTGCAGGACACAAAAAATAGATTTCCTGAAAAGATGAGAAGGTAGGCTTTTTGGAAATTCCCCTTCTAACGTAAAATATGACAGATTACTCGATAAAAGGAATTTCTAGTTGCTAATTTTTGGTGGCTCTATCATACTATTACACAACAATCATTGAGAATTTGGAAACATTTACTCTTTATTTACCAAAGTTATGAAGGGGGAACAAAATGTTTAATCTGCCTGAAATAATCTGGGAACAAATTAATAAAATATAACAAATTAATTTACCAGAAAGTTTTTAACTGTGTTTAATGTTCTTATCATCATCAACGAATCCTGTGAATTTGGGAACATTTGCTCATTATTTGCCAAATGCTCATTTGGCGAATGGCAAATAATGGGCAGGGGGAACAAAATATTTTAGCTGCCTGAAATAACTTGTTCCCCTTTTCAACTCTCTTTGGAGGGGGAACAGATTATTTCAGACAGCTACAATATTTGGTTCCCCTCATAACTTTGGCAAATAATGAGCAGATTTTACCAAATTTACAGGACTTATTGTTCATGATGAGAGGAATGAGCACAGTTCGAGTTTGTGAAAAAATAATTAGCTCCTGTGTTGTAGAGGGGGAACAGTTTCAAGCTTGAGAGTTAATGTAAAAGGACGTAGACATCTTTTGTTAAAAACAAAATTTGTTTTGTTTTTAACTGCAAACAAAATATATTTTGTTTGCAGTTAGCAAACAAAATATATTTTGTTTGCCATTGGCCCACCCCACCCACACCCGCTTTCACAGCCAAAGGACAGTAGTACCAAATCATCAGCAAGAACATCAGCAACACTAACAACATGTCAACATGGAATTAGTGAAATCTGGAAGAATGGGAGTACTTTAATTGGCCAACCTCAAAAGCAATCAGTGATAATTGTAGTTTACTGAGATAAATTTGTGAACAAACAGAGCTCAAACTCAAAGATTAAATTTACAGCATCAGATTGTAGCTATGGTAACCAAACAATCTATGAAAACTGTTATTTTAACTTTTATGAAGTAAATTTGCCAGCTCCTTAAAATCTTAAATTTAAGTGTTAAACAATTTAAAATATTTTAATTTATCTATGCTGAAACCATTAAGTAAAATTTAACAGCATTGATATTCTCATTAAACAAATGTTACACTTGTATATCTGTGGCCTGTGTTAAAATATTAGCATTTAAGGGGCCACTGAAAGCCTAGGGGGCCTGATGGAGCTGCTGATTTAATTTTGGATTAAACAGAAGTGCAAATAATTGATATTCATTTTATTTGTATTTTTTATTTGTTTTTAATACTCCCTAGTTGTGGGTTTAAATAGCATTTCACTGACATTGTCAGGTGATATCAAAGAAGGGGTCCTATGTTAACATGTAACTCGGTCTGTTTAGATGTTGTTGATTGAAATAGCTTTTGATTTTAGTACATGTGACCACTTAATGCTGCACATTCAAAGAATGACCGTTTGCAGTTCTTTATAATCCATAAAATGTTTAGAAAATCTGCTGTGCATAATAATTTGGAACAGTGCATTTTGAGTTTTTTATTTTTGAAAAAAATACTGTTCTCATGGGGAGCTTTGTTCAGTAAAATTTGATTTATACTGTAATAGTTCATGACTTGAAAATTGTACTGACCATGATTTACATTGACCATTCAAGAAAGTTTGAGAAAATATCACTTGCATAATAATTTGGAACACGGTGTATTTTAATAGTATTTTTTATTTGTTGTTTTTAAGAATCCGTAGTTGTGCATTAGCATTTCACTGACAATGTCTTCTCGTAACATATAATTACCGCTGCTCTTTGTTAGTACCATTTTCCTGTTTTTGTTAGATCTAATCTGTTTACCCCTTTAGGACAAGGCTGTCAAAGTCAAATACACCGAGGGCCAAAAAAACATATTTGCTACAAGCCAAGGGCCAGATTGGTTCAATGTGTATTAAAACATATTGAAATGATTGCACATAGCCTATTGAACCAAGACCTAACACAGTGCATATTATTTAATAATTAAATGAATAAATCAATATTTTCTCATGGATCCGTCAGTAATTTCAAGTGAAACCATTTTTCAACAGGCAAACAGATAAAAACGAACTTCCTTCAAAGAAAATTTGCATGTTCTGTACATTAAAAGAATAAAGCAAGATTTTGTTATGAATCTGTCAGTTACCTCAAGGGAAAACATTTTCAACAGGCAAACAGCAAAAAATTGTTTTGAAAATCAAAATATGTTTCTTAATGTCAAGATAAATACATAAATAAAAGTGCATGCATTATAAACTGAAAATGCATTATTGTGGTGCTCTATGATCCTACCGATCACTGCTTTCAAATAGTAAAATAAGAAAATAAAAATACATAAATCAAATTAGTTGTATTCTTTCTCATAGCTCTTATCTGCAATTTTCCGAGTCCATTCAACTGAAAAATAAATATGAATAAATAAAATACAATAAAATAAAGTACAAAAATCTATGATACACAGACAAAACAATACTTCAAAGAAAAATCACGTTTTGTACAAACAAATGTAAAAATTTAACTGAATTAAAAACTGAAAAATAAGTTACTGCTCTGTGATGCTCACTTGTCTGAGGCTGAGCCTGATACTTGGTGTTGTCTCATCTTTTGTACACCTTCATCAATGTTTGGGTTTAGGCTCTGAGCTGAAGAAATCCTCAGTATTGAGTGAAGGTGATTATCAGTAAGACGACTGTTTTGATTAGCTTCATTAAAGAGAAAAGTTGTTCACACAGGTATGTGCTGCCAAACATAGAGAGCGTCTGAGCAGCTTGGAATTGCAACTGGGGCATTGTATCGGGGATGAAACGTGCAAACTCAGCAGCACCCACTCTCTCATATTTTCCCTTCAGTGTGTCATTGCACCGGAGCTCAATCAACTCCATTTGTAGATTTGGTGGTGCGCTTTCTACATTGACTGCAAAGGATTTCTGAGCAGTTCAAACCTGCTTTTTTGGGCTTCAAAGTCAGCAAATTGGCGTTGGAAGTCGGCGGCAAGTATGTTGAGTTTATCAGCAAACTGTGCACTCGGGAACACAGCGAGTTCACAGTGCACAGCGGTAGAGAGCTTCTTCTTTCATGGTCTGGCAGCTGGAAAAGTGGCTTAAGTTTTCTTTCCTCATCTGCATCTCCCACAGACTCAGCTTGGTTTTAAAGGTCTTCACTGCACTGTACTCATGACACATCCCCGTCCCTGTAGCTGCAGATTCATCACATTCAGATGGCTCGTGATGTCACAGAGAAACGCCATTTCACACAGGAAAGTTTCATCTCGGAGCTCTGTTGTGATTTCCCCTTGCTTTCCATGAACAGACAGATCTCCTCACGCAGCTCGAAACATCTTTGCAGCACCTTTCCCTGGCTTAGCCATCGTACCTCTGTGTGATACGGTAAGTCACCATACTCTGTATCTAACTCGCCCAGAAATGTCTTGAACTAGCGGTGATTTAAACCTTTGGCTCTGATGATGATAACTGCTCGCGTTATGGTGCTCATTACATGTTCCAATTTCAAGGCTTTACCACACAATGACTCTTGGTGTATGATGCAGTGATAAGCTGTCAGCTCATCTGTGATGTTTTCCTGCATCCTCTCACAGATCCTTGGCACCAATCCACTCCTGTGCCCACACATTGCGGGTGCTCAGTCTGTGGTTAATCCCACGAGTTTTTCCCAATTCAGCCCCATCTCATTTACACATCTGGATACCTCTTCATACAAATCCTGTCCTGTAGTTGTGCCATGCATAGGACGTAATGCCAAAAACTCTTCTGTTATACTCAGGCTGGAGTCTACTCCACAGACGAAAATTGACAGCTGGGCAATGTCAGATGTGTCCGTGTTCTCATCCACAGCAAGAGAATATTCGATGAAATCTTCTCCCTTTCTGACAAGTTGTTCATTTATGTTGGTGGAAAGTTGGTCTACACGTTCAGCAACGGTGTTTCTGCTCAAGCTCACGTTTGAGAATAGTTGTCTTTTGTCTGGGCACACTACGTCACAAACTTTAAGCATACAGTTTTTGATAAACTCTCCTTCTGTAAAGGGCCAGGCTGGTTTTGCGACCTCTTTTGCCACAATAAAGCTAGCCTTGACAGCAGCCTGGCTTTGTGATTTGGCAAATGTGAACATAGCCTGCCTGGACTTAAGGCCTCGTTTTAATTCTTCCACCCTCTGTAGCCTTTGTTCCGTGTCCATATTCTTGTCTTTGTCTGTGTGTTTCTGAGAAGTTTAATAGTGCCTTCTTAGATTATATTCTTTCATTACAGCCAAACTTTCTCCACACAGAAGACACACAGGTTTGCCTTTTACCTCCGTGAACATGTACTCTTCTTCCCACCTGGCTTGAAACCCCCTGTTCTCAGCGTCTACATTGAGCCATTTTTGAGGAGGGGGGTACCTGAAAGTTGATCTCTGCTCTGATTGCTAATGAGCAATGAAGCCGCTTGTGCGTGCTGCAGTGACTTCGCGTGCTACTGTTGCATTGTGGGGAATGTAGTGTTGGTGCGTGCAAAACGCCAGTGGGCGGCTGTGGCCTGCGGGCCGGTTCTAATACGGTAGTAATTAAAATCATCCAGGGGGCCATAGATAATTAATTCGGCCCACGGGCCTTGACTTTGACATATGTGCATTTGGAGTATAACAAAAGAAATAATGTGCTATGAATTTTTTGATGTACATAAAAGCTTTGAATTTAGCAGATAATTAACGTATTATAAAAGTATCCCCATTAATGCATGAAAAGTAATGCCACTTACTGTTATCTATTGTTTTAAGTCCAAGAAAAGCATTTCTAAGTACATGCGGTTGATATGTTTATTGACCAAAAATTGTGAGATTGATGCATTCAATGACTTAATGGAAGATAAAATAAAATTTTCAGTATTAGACTTGCAAAGGTCATTGATCATCAATTCCAATCCCTGGATAATTGTTTTGTGTATGTTTAAATATCATATTGGTAATCTTTCTGACCTTCACATTATCAGTGCACAACTCTGTAATTGCAGTTTTTAGCTGAATTTGTAACATAGAGGGTGTTCTTTGAAATCTAGTAGTTTCTCCAGCAGCCTACTCTACTTTATTTCACTCTACTTTAGCAGATTAACTCTTTTGAAATCTCTGCATGTATGTGTTGCAGGTGTCTGGCATTGTGGGCAGAGCTGATGTCTTGGCTTGTCTGCTGTTCCTGCTGACATTCCACCTCTATATTAGGTAAGTCAACTCAGCGTCACAGTGTCCTCATTCACACAAGCTTATAAAGTTAACCTTATTGGTACTTTGGACTGACACATCGCTACATTCACCAATGAAGTTACTTCATTGGTATTAGGGATGCAAGTTATTGAATAATTAATTCATCTAAAGTTGATGCATCAATCGACTAACGATCGATAAGCAGCTTTTCCTCTTTTTTTCTAAAAAAAAAAAGTTTTCTCTTGTATCAAGGAAATTGACAGTCTTTCCATAACATGAACAGAAAATCTTTCATAATATGCTCAGTTCTAAAAAAAAAAAAAAAAAAGCATGTCATTGTATTAAAAAGTGTTGTTATCTGTATTAAAGTCTGACTGAATAAACAGAAAATTTTGACCCCAGACATATGAAATATAACAAAACAGGAGCCTTTTAGGATGCCTAATAGAAAAAGAAAATATATTCTTTTCATTGTGGGAAATTAATATCAGTTCATCCTCAATGAACAGAGAAATATCAAGGACTGCAGACTTTACTTGCCACGCCATGTCAGCAAAATGGACAGAAACTGCTTGAGCTTATTGGGTTAGGGTAGAACCGCATAAAGTGCATTTTGCATTCCACAGACTATGTTTGGACTGTTTAACTTTCCTGTTTAGGGATGCTTCCACAGTCATTTTTGTTTCTCCACTTAAGGTTGACCATCAGTGCCTTCTTTTGCATGGGGGCCAAACTATAATACGGAAAGAATATATAAACAAACGCTATTAGTTAATCGATTGGAACTCATTTTAATCTAATCCCATTAATTGACAATTAATCCTAAATTAATTGTTTGCATCCCTAGCTGGTATAAATAGCAAATGATCCAATCAGTTACATACACTGACAATGCTGCATCACTGTGGTGCAAAAGAAACAAAGGCCTCTTTGAAAAGCTTTATAAGCCTCCAGGAAGATGTTCAGGAAACACAAAGGTTCACACCTCACTGTGGTGTGGACATGATCTCTTGATCTCTCATGCCAGGCACTCCTGCCCAGTGCACTATCACATCCAATCCAAATCCTGTGCTCCAAATGCACATTTGGAAGCTGAACATTTGGTCTGACTGTCATGAAAATAATCTTCCCGTCGCTGCATAAAAATACATTGTTTGATATTATCAGAACACACAAACCTCCCCCAATCTCGTGGGACCACTAAAGGTCAAGCATGGATCAAGGATGGAGCATGCGAAAATGTATATCCCTGTTGTGATTCTACAGTATAAGCCTATTAGAATTGTGATAATTCATTTAATTTACCGTATTTTCCGGACTATAAATAGCAGAGGGCTGCGTCCTTAATAAATCTGCTGGATTTATTAAGGATTCCAACGCTGAACCATGTACTCATTCACGCCGAGCTTACTGTATGTGCAGCAGCTATCGATCTGTACTGCCAGATTGATAGTCTTCAACTTAAAAGGGCATCATGTGACCTTTTTCGTGTGGTTTCCATGATGACAGGGTATGAGTTTGAAAACATTTCTCCGTCATGCCTGCTGCTAGCATGTGCTTGTTCTAAATGAAAATCAGCACTTTCTTCTTTGATTTCCAAATTTTAACTTCCAATGATTCACTTCCTGCTAAAGAGCCCCGTCACGGTTGGAGAAAAATTCACAGAAAAGCCGCACCGGGCTATCAGCCAGATAGTTCAAAGCGTGGGAAAAAATAGCGGCTTATAGTCCGAAAAATAGGGTAAGTTTAAGCAGAAATCATAAATGCTTACATAAAATCAAAGGAAGCAATTCTATGTTCACTGTTCAATTGGCAGTAAAACAATTAGAAAAACAATTTAAAAGATCTGAATAACGGTAGTAGTAACTGGTGTGACATACAGTGCTGCTTAAAAGTTATTGCCCTCATTTTATTATCAAGCCCATTTTAATTTATTGTGTGATTAACTGATTTAATTTTTATTGTGATGGGTAATGGGATGGGAGTTCACTGTGGTCCAATAGTCTCCATGCTCACCAGACCTCATGCCAATAGAACACCTTTGTGATGTGGTGGAACAAGACCATCACCTTATGGATGTTCAGCCAACAAATCTGCAGTGATGATCTGTCATCACATAGATCCTAGATCAGCTGCAAAATTTCTGAGGAGTCATTCTGAAACCCACTTGAATCTAAATTCAACTAGAATTGAATTTAGATTCAACGAGGCTGAAATGAGGCAGTTCTGAATGCTTCCTTGCTGATACTTGCAAGGTGTACATTATAAAGTCCCTTGTGAATGTATATAAGGTGTTGTGTGGGTGTGCGCATAGGAAACTCATTGTAAATGCTTTAAAAATATGAGGTTGTATTAAAATGCGAATGCCATTGTATTCTCTGGTGTCACAGGAGTATTGATGAATGGGTCTCCGAAGACTCGTTCCCTTCCACTGTGTCTCCAGGGTCTCTGCTCATCAGCTTGTTTTTGGGTACCTGTGCAATGCTGGTCAAGGAAACAGGAATCACTGTGTTTGGAGTGTGTCTGGTGTATGATGCTCTGGTGCTGTGCCGCAAGCCTCTCACACAGTAAGCACAAAGTCCTTTTCTTTGTTGTTAAGCCCAAGCACACAAGGGGCTGTCGGCCGACTTTTGGCCATTTATAGGGTAAGGATAATTTGACTGAACTTCTAGAGATTTTAATAAATTGGCTTGGCATATGATCAGTTTGCTCATAAGATAATGGGGATCTAAATTTATCAAAATGAGTTTTTGAGCTTTTTAAAGGGGCGTGACCAGACCTCAAAATCTTGCCTTAAAACATAAAAATGTTATCTAGTACACCAAAACTCATTGAGATGCTGAACCTTCAGGAATTAATCCGTCATTAGGGCTGGGCCATATCATTCATAACAATACCAGTAAAAAATATATATATTGTGATATGCAAATTTCTTAGTGTAAATACGTCACCCCGTCATCACACATGCAGAGATATTCAAGTTGTAAAGGTGAAGGCAAACATGGCTGAACCGCCATAAAAACATTTGCAATAATCCCAACTCCAGCACTGACTGTAAACTGGTATGACTGGGAAGGTGTGCAGACAAAAGTTGACTTTTTCTTGCACACCTCCAGACAAAAATGAGCTTACCTAATTAGAAATATATATTTTTAGTGATAATCTTTTGTCCCATTTTTCAATAATGTTTAACTCCTGTCTTGTTGTCTGTGAATGTTGAACTTTAGCCTAAATACACATTGGAGTGACTGTTTTGTGGCACTGGAATTCACTTAGAAGAGCTGGCCCAAGTGGATGGAGAGTTGAACATTTTTTACATCGACAAACTCACAGTAAATATAATCCACTTAAAGCAATAAGAAATGGAGTAACACTTCTGTGTTGGAACGCCCCAAACTAACCACCCACGCCCCTCCTTACAGGCCAGTAATAACTGATGAACACATTACTACATAAACATTCTCCAAAGCCTACAGAAAACACACACACAATCAATTAAATAAACATAATGATATGATAATAATTATTAGTAAGAGAAATAAATAAATTAAAAAAGGGTTGGAGTGTCTCTACTCGACTTCCACAGTCGGAGTATAGTCAAGAAACTTAGTATGCTCAGAGGCATAATTTATCTTTGTGGAAAAATTTCAGCTTCTTAAGCTTTAAATTGTAGAGTACCTACTAGACTCAGTAAATGTGATGGAGTAGAATTAACCAACGGACCAAAAGATTCTGCTGTTTCAAAACGTTGGACAGACTTAAAACACTTCAAAAATGTCTGACTATGGGTTAGGAACAATATGCCAAGCTTATTGTGGCAAAAATATCAAACCAATAAGTCGTCAGCTTTGACCAAATCATATGCACGTTTGGCCAGAAATATGGTGCATCTACCACAAGCCTGACTGACAGGGTGGAATATTCGGTCTAGTCTGGCATAGGTATAATGAATCCTACATATAACCTTTCATTGGATTATTCTCGCAGTTGACGTTTGGATCTTTTTTGTGCCCACAAAAAAAAGTCCATACTGATTTGCCAAATTAGAAAACAAAAGTTCAAATACAGATCAAATAGTTGCCAAAAAATTCAAAGTCACCTATCTAAGACTGCTTTGGCTTTTAACAGGATGACCTGTTTTTGCTCCACAGCCACCTTTTGAGTTCTAGACTCAAGAATTTCCCCCACTTCTGCACTCCCTTCATTAAACGGGCTTGCCTTATCTCTGGCTATGTGAGTATTATTTTATAGTGATATTTGTTTTACTGTTTTTGCATGTCTTAATCACTTTATGAGAACTGTTTGAACACATGATCATCTTTTGGTGTTTTACTTCAATAAAAATCAGTTAATTTATATAGTTCCAATTGTTAACAAATGTAATGTTAACTTATTTTACAAACAGATCCAATTAATATCCAGAATATGTCTGACTTCAATTCAAATCAGTCAAATTCATTCCATCTCAATTATTTTACTCTTTCCTCCATTAAGACTCTGAAGACCATTGTTCCTTGTCCAGAGGTTTAATGATGTAGAAATTGTGAAACTGAAATAAACTATAACAAACAATACAATTACAACATGTACAATTGTAATCTTCCATGTACACTGTCTCTACAGTATAACATAAACTACATTACTTTAGATGCAAGAAAAACCATGACTGCACTCTAAACATGTTGCTTCAACAATCTGTGAAAGTTAGAGAATAAAGTTCTCTCATGTTGCAAAGAACTGAAAATAAGTAAAGAATAAACAATATACATACAGATAACGCCAGAAAAGATGAAGGATGGAGGCAGATGCACATGGATTACTGTCAATCATCATGCAACATGTATACATCCATAAACTTCCTGTGATGTCACTGTTTGACTATTCACAAAATCACTTTTAGGTGGTGCTAGAGATACACTTGCAACAACTCTAATGGAATAATTATATAGTTACAATCAGATTGCAGTATGTATAATCTAATGTCAACTAAAACATTACTTTCTTAAGGCAGCTGGAGGAGGGAGTCTGACTTTCCAGTGATCCCTTTTCCTGAATAAGCAAATGACGAATGTGGAAAGAAATATATAGTTTCATTCTCACGTTTAGCATACACAGACCGAATATTGGACTTAATTTACTTGTTGCAAAATATTTTTAACTTGCATTATTTAAAAATGAACTTCATGTAGCACTGAGGATTAAATATAAATTCTTAATGTAGTATAGTTAGTTATTGTTACGTCTTTCATACTGCTGCTAATTGATATGCATTACTGGATTGGACATCGCCTATTAGTTGCTATGTGATGCTTTGAGTTATATCCAGAAAACCGTTCTATTCCAATGCAGGATGAGCAGAAATCTGTTACAAAAATATTAGTAGCGCCATAATTTTGTTATCAGATTGTTACGCCCCCCAGGTCTAGGGTTCAGGGGCGGTAACATAAAACTGTGTTCAGAGAAAATAAGTGTAATGTAAAATGATTTATTACCAAAAAGATGGTTTCACAAAACCAAAACATAGTACAATTTTACCCAATTAAAACCAAAAAAAGGACTAACAAATTCAAGAATTAAGTGCAAATTAAATTACAAAATGTTCAAACAAGTCAGTCTAAAGTAAACTCAAATAACCAAAAAGAAAGGACACAAAGGCTTAAAATAAAGCTGAGAAAACTGATGTTTGCTGCATGAATTCTCCCTGAAAACAAACCTATAAACAGTTTGGTTTCTGTTAGTTCTGTCGAGATGCAAGAAAGAGCGAATTTGTCTTATATTGGTAAATCGTTTTATTTAAAATATGCTGTAGGAGCCGTAGTTTGATCACTGTTATTGCCACGTTTTACGAACAAAGGAGGGAATTAGTTCAGTTTTTGTCGCTAGTTTAACTTTAGGAATTGCAGCGGCTGCAGTGCGCCGCAATAAAGGTACAATCAAGTTGATAAACATTTGAAGAACAAAACTAGATAAAACCATTTATATTCTGCTTTTTCTCGCTCCATGCACACAGACCCATTGCCATGACAACCGACAGAAAACAGCTCAACGATCAGACAGAGCGGAGATACGTTCAAGCCTATCAGGGGAATCAACACTAAAAACAAAACATTTCCTACATAAAAAAAAGTACGCAAAAACACCGAAACAGATCATTCAGTCTGTTACATTATGTTGTCGGGCTTAATGAATATATTGTGATTATTTATAAATTTGCCTGAACACAGCAGTGGTTGATTAAATGATTTAAACACCTGCTCTACTGATGACTTGGTGTGCAGGTTGTCCTATTTTAGTGCTAACGGAACCAAAAGACACTGAACTGCGCAGCATGTTAAGGTTATCAAAGTCAATAGCAGGCTAGCAACAGGTAGGCAGTATAACTGACTCTCTGCTCACTTTCTCAATGTTTTCTTTAAATTAAAACTTTTCCCCCAGCTGTTAAATCTGAAACCCATGAACCTTGTTATCTATGGCTGTCATAGGGTTGAATTAACCGCTAAATATTGCGTCCTTTTTTCAGATTCCTTGTGTTACACGTCTCAGCTGGGTTGAAACTATTCTAACAAATGATGTTTATTGATGTCTCCGCTTTTCCTTTCTTCTGAGTGGAAAGCCTATAAACATGAACAGCTTCAGTGAATGAAGGAACGACCGACATCTTCTTCCCCAAACTCTGTCTTTTTAGTACAAATTCTTGAAATCATGAAATTATACAGTGAACATTCCTTTGTGCAATCATGTCCAAGTGTCCTTCCGTTGTTCTAAAACAACCATATTCCATCCACTTTAGTAAACAGCATCAACTCCCACCAGCTGTGACAGCATCAAAGGGCCAAATCAAAACAATTCAACAATAAATTTAAATCTCACAGATTTACATA
>CAEFZX010031706.1:0-10619 GCA_903066825.1 Alfaro cultratus
TGCTTGGTTAAGGCCACAACCTCCCAGTATTACACAGTGGAGAGATAGAATTAGAAAAGTCTATATTATGGAAAAAATTACATCAAGACTACAACTTAAGATGGAGACCTTTGAAACAAAGTGGAGACCTATAACTAAATTCATACTGTAACTTTGACACCTCTATTTATTTATTTATTTGCTTGTGTACCTTTTGAATTTATTTTGTATTATTATTATTACTGTGCATTTTTATTACTTTAGTCTGTATTTCATAATGTCTACTGTTGTCCCTATCACTGTAATTATTGTGATTTATATATCCATGGATGTTGTTAAGTGTATCTATGTTGGACTGGTTTCCTCCATCAATAATCCCTGGATAACTTTGGGCAGAGCCGGAATGAAACAGCCTGTTTACTTGGTGTAGGTGAAATGTCTAAAACGGTCTGCGTAATTAAGATGTGAGAGGTGAGAAATGTGAGATGTGACAAGGGTGGACATGTGTATGTGTTGATATAAAATTGTTGTTGAAAATAAAAAGTAAAAAAAAAAAAAAAAACACCTTTTAGGATTTTAGTCCATCTACGTTGCACCCTCGTTCTGCCCAACAACATACAATAAAAACAAGACTCATAATAATAATAGTTGTTGCTCAGTATCAGGGTTTGCTGCAAAGTCAGTGACTCGATGTAACCAGCTGGGTTTCCTCAGATTGAAAAAAAAAAAAAAACTTCTTACCAATTGAAATAAACAATAATTTTTTTGCATTGTTCAGTAAATAGGATAGAACCAGGATGAGTGTTTTTGAATTTGAATCTGCATGATTTGATTAAACTGAATACAGACACAGTGTCTTTGGTTGAGTGTCTTTACAGTACATTTGTTGGGAATTCATGCCTTATAATTAAACCCAATTTAATTCATTTAACATCTTTAAAAAATGTTAAAAATGTTTTTTAAATGAAGCATGCATTTTTCTTAAATAAATGCATTAATTTGTGTAAAAGCTTGATGTTATTCCTCATGCAGACCTGACAATCTGATAACATTCTGGTAATGTTTTCATGAAATATATACTTATTTTATTTAAGTGTTGCAGTGTTATTAAATGAAAATAATATATGTAGTCATTTTAATTATAATTTTAACATGTGTATTATGTATTAATCTCATGACTTTTACCTTTTAAAAGTTCCAGCGTAGGCTGGGTTTGTTCCAACATCAGTTCATTACTCCAGGTCGAACCTATGCTGCCATCAAGTGGCCGGATTTGGCTATTACACTTCTATTATGGAAGTTGAAGTTTAGCATTTTGACCTGTAGGCACCAAATAAGGTTGAAATAGTTTTAGTTTCCGCCATAATATGTGTAAGAAAAAGGTAATATAAAATAAAATAGAGCTTGAATATACCATGTAATATGGCAAATAATCTGTTATTAGGTGTCAAATAAAATTTATGCATTACCACATTACCTGCTAAAATATTTTATTTTCTTACTCCCTAAGGCTTTAATGGGACACCTGACCATGTTTATTTTCTTACAGGTGTCTTTAGGTTTGGTTTACTCTGTTAATGTTACGCGAAGCAACACTTTCAAAAGACGTTGCAACTGGGAGTCTGCACCTTAACATCTTTATGTTCTCAAAACATTATTTGTCATATTTGAATGTGTAAGCTTGGGGAATAATTACAATATTTTCTGAGCCTTTTGTGTTTGGAGACCTGTGAGCCTTTGTTGATAAGCTAGGGAGGGCCCTGCCTCAGAGTCCTGGGTCCTGGGTCAGAGTCCTGGGTCAGATTTACTGACCCAGGACTCTGGGAGATTTCAGAGCCATTTAAGTCAGATGTGTTGAGAGAAACACACAACGTGAATTACAAACAGTATTGCATTTAATTAGAAATTAAATGTAATACTAATACAAAATAATAGTTAAGGCACAAGAAGCATTTTTTCAAATAAACGCTTCAATATAAAACTTATCAAACAATACAGTAGGTAATGTGTACCTTAGAACAGGGTCAAGTACTTCCAGTGTTTACTACATCTTTTCCACAATCATGTATCTCAGCAGGTTCACAAAATAGAAACTAAAATCAGAACAACAAAGCTTTAAGCAACAAGTCTCTTGGCTGGATGTTTTTGTCAGGATTGGATCTTGGACTCAGTGGTGTGTTATATGAACATGTGTGTGAGGTTCTAGGTCCCCTTTTGTTTTGCACAATGTTATTATTATTTTTATGGTCTTTTCTATCTATATTACAATACATTAGAGTCACAAGAGCCAGGAAGCAAAATTTGGAAAGTGACAATGAGCTTTACTGCTTTTCTAAACCAGGGATAGAACAGTGCATAGATCACAGGATTTAGAGTGGAGTTGGAGTAAAACAGGAAGAGCAAATATGACGCGTAGTTGTCACTGAGCAAATCCTCTCCTGCGAGGGAGAAACAGTAATATGGACAGTAGCATATTAGAAAAACCACCACTAGAACACCAAGAGTCCTGGCTGCTTTCAGCTCAGATTTCTTTGTCATATTCACTGAAAGCTGCAGAGTGACGGCCGTGACGTGAGCGCGCATGGCGCGGGCCTGAGACACGGCCGCCACAAACACTCGCATGTACAGCACTATGATGACTGCGACTGGAACCACAAAACTCACAATGAGGTCAACGGTTCCTGCGATAAAGAAATTAGAAATTAGACAGTCTCCCACGCATGATTTATACCTGCCCGGCTTTACTAAGTCATCTAATACCACAAGACAGCCATAGCTAACAGAACAAAGCCAACACAGACAGACAACAGCTTTAACTCTTCTGTCTGTGACTCTGGTGGGATAACGCAGAGGGTCACAGACAGCAACATAGCGGTCAACTGATATGAGAACCATGTCTCCGACTGAAGCAGAGGTGATGACAAAGGACAGAGAGTTATACAGAGAACAAGTGAGATCGCCAAGAAACCAGCAGCCTGTGCTTCGGATGATTTCTGCAGGCATCAACAGGAGACCCAGGAGGAAGTCTGAGACAGCCAGCGAGAGGAGGATGACGTTAGTGGGGGTGTGAAGCTGCCTGGAAAGAGACAGAAAACCAATATCAAATCAATAAATGCTGGTTTTGCAATAGCACAGCTTTGTACAAACCACAAAAATAATTCAAACAATAATAATAATAAAAAAAGATTAAATGGCTACTTGAAATGGGAGACCGAGATGATGACGAGCAGGTTGAGAGATGTTGTCAGCAAAGAAATAGAAGACAGCATGATCTGAGGGAGCAGGGCTTCAGTCCAGGTCGATCCAGGCTTCCTGCAGGAGGTGTTGGTTAACTTTGGAAAGCAGAGCTCTTCTCCACTCTCCAGCTCCATCTTCAATCAACAATCAGCTGCAAAGTCTGATTATATACCTGATAAATGTCAGCTTGTAACTCCTCCTTTTCTTGCTTTCATCTCTCCCTTTGTGTATTTTGCATTGTTTGTCAGTGTTAGTGAATAGTTTTCTATTTGCAGACTATTAGATACAAGGTACAACCTATTGCAATGACAACAGTTCAACAACAAACATTGATGTTAAGGCCTGTCACTCCAGTCTGTCTATGTCTTTCCTTTTAGGATTCTTTTCTCACTAGCAGCAGCACCTATATGTGTACACCTTGTCTGGCATTATACCAGAAACTTGGCTATTTTATAGATGTAATTGCTCAGAACAGCCCAGGAGCTGAATTGACTGCATTTTAAAAAGAAGCATTTACTTTCACCTCAAAGGAGGCACAACCATTACAGAAGAAAATGATGTTGAATAAAGTCTAGAGATCCAGGATGTGTGGTGTCTGCAGTGATGCTGGCTGTCCTTATCCTGACTCTAGACCTGTACAAGTCCGGGATGGAGAAAAGGTCACCCCAAATGATCCTCTCTGCAGACCTAATTGTTTGTTGCAGTTTAGACCATTCCTGTTTTATGAATTAACTAGACTCAGTGATGGTCTTGCACCGGACAGGCTAATAGAATAACGGCAGTGTAAAAGATCACCAGCAGCTCCTTCGACAGGTTGTACTTCTTGAGTTGCCTCTCGTTGTACCCAGTCTTTACCGGGTCTTCCTCCGAACAGTGTCTGTGTGTGAGAAACACCTGAGAAACGGTGGCTCCTAGGAACTGGAAGTGATTCACTTTAAACTGTGTTGTTGAGGATGACGAGAGTTCTGTGCAAGTCCACCATCATGTCCGATCTTGACAGGTTAAGCTCCAGGCGGTTCTTACCGACCCAGTGGACCAACATATCCAGTATGTGAGCAGAGTCATCACTAACCTGGTGGATCAAACCTATGGCAATGGAGTCATGTGCAATCTTCATGAGTTTCACTGACTGATCTGCTGAGGTTTGGTCATTTGTGTGCAGAAAGTAGAGTAGTGGAGAGAGAACACATCTGCGGGGAGCGACCGTGTTGATGATTCTTGTGCAGAAGGAAAAGATGGTGCCTTACTGGTGATCTACTGATGGGTAGGAGTCGGCACTGTGAGCTGACCAAAGGTTGGTGGTGTTGAAGACTGAGCTGAAGTCCAGAAACAGAATCCTGGTGCACTAACCCTACCTGGTCAAGTACACGATTTATAGCCCCAAGTTTACTGAATCACCTGCTCAGATGTTTGTCCAATAAACAAACTACAGGAGGTTGGACAGGGGAAGTGTGCTGTCTTGCCTCAACACCAATTAATCAAAGGATTTCATGACCTCAGACATCATTATGAAATGTCTAAATTAATTTAATCTTGCTATGGGGTGTTTGGTGGGGACCTGGATGATGGTGAAAGGCTTGAAGTAGGAGGTGACCTCACATGGCTCCAGAGACATGTTAAAGATCTGGATGAAGATGGTGGCCTGTTGGTGAGTGCATACTTTCAGGAAGAATGATAAGATGGCATCATATCTTGGGGCTTTCGTGATCTGAATCTATTAACATCTTCCTCACTAGTCTTTAGTGCTGACAGGAGGTCAGGAGGTGAATCGTGTCATTAGCTGTTTTATAAACCCGTAGAAGAAGCTTTTGAGGTTGTCAGCTGATTTTAGCCATACAAAACCATCCATCCATCCATTTTCTAACTCCCTTGTCCCTAGTGGGGTCGGGAGGTGCTGGTCTATCTCCCGCTAATGTTCCGGGTGAGAGACGGGGTCACCCTGGACAGGTTGCCCGGCTGTCGCAGCCATTCTAAACCACTTAAATTGAAAATGTTCATATCTATGAGCTGTGCTTTGTTAGCAGAAATTAAATTTCTTAAGTTTGTCAGGTTTTTGCTATCAAACAATGTTTCTATTGTTGTCATTCTGCTGGTTGTTTCAATCCTTGCTCTCAGTCTTCTCCATAAAGGGGAGTAAACCTTTAACTATTCACAACAAGCTAACATCCATGTAATAAGACAGAGTGCAGTTTTTTCCAGAGTTTCTCCAAGCCTCAGTTGTTTGGAAAATACACCAAACAATTATACTGAAAGGATTGATCTGCTGGACTGTCAATGTGGCAGCCTCGGGTGATGTCAGTTGTTTTCATGGCAACACTGTTCAAACAGTGACACACTTGGTGGTCTCTTGTGAAAGTGTAGATGGCTAACATCTTGTCATCTTCCTAACATAATGGCCCATGTCTTTTTGTTTGTTTGTTTGTTTGTTTGTTTTGCCTAAATCATCTTTTGGCAAAAAAATGACCCAGGCCATTAATTTAGTAAGGTGACAGTGTGTCGATATGACATGCATGCCACAGATAAGAACCTTCACAATTTTAATTGTTTTAAACTTCAAGAGTCGGCTAAAATGGGGAGTTTGTCTGATTAGCTGTTAGCCTTCTACTGTCAGGATTGGTGGTGGAAGGTGGTGAGGAAGAACAGCAGGAGGCCCAGGTAAGATGAATGATGGTGGTTTTTAATGAACAAAGATCCAAAACAGGTCCACAAAACTCTGGCGGCACGGCTGAGCGGAAGCCAGGGCTCACACCGGTAGCAACAGAGCAAACGAAGTGGAGAGATGAACAGGCTGAACAGAATGATATACAAACGACGAGGAACAAAGGACACAGGTGGGACTAAATACACTGAGGGCAATCAAGGGAACAAGACACACCTGTGAGTAATCAGGGGAGACAGGACAACACGGAGAGCACAGAGGACACAGAGACTCAGAATAAATGCACAGAAAAACACGGAACATGACATCCACTGCTCCGGAGATTTCTTCATGTCTTTTATAAATTCACTGTAACATGGCATAGTTCTATTACTATTAAGAAGTTCACAGAACCTCACTTCAAATTATCTAGTCTTTTTACCTTGTCTAAAGTACCTCGTTTTTTCTACCATATATATATATCTATAATGGCCATCACACAGTGGTGTTATGTGTTATCATCTACTCAGGATGTTAAATATGATGAATCATGGAGCAAAATGTCAAATTAAGGCCACGTATATCAATGTAGATTTATGTACTTTCCACCTCTGTGACAGCAGCATTAATGCATAACCGTTCACTTGGATATTAGAGCAACAGCTGTTACCTTTAAAACTGTACATTATCCAGGGACATGTATGTATATCTAGGCAGTCTGCTGTGATTACAAAGAGCTTCCTGAAGAGCGAGACATAAACTGCCCTGGCCTGCTTGTATTTCAGACCTAGCAGATCTGAAAACATGAGACAAAACATTTGTAAAACAACTTTAATTTTAATCATTTTTGTTTGGTGATTCCAAAGGCCAGAATGTTGTTAAAAAAAACATCCAAGTCTCAATGTGGAAATGCAACAGCAAAACAAATTTAACAAGCTGCTGTCTGCCAATTACAGATGTGGAAACCTAACAACGTCTAGTTTTCAATTATCCCTTTCAGGTTTGTGTTGGTTATGAAACGGTTGTCATACTTTACTGTACGTTGGCCTCACAGGAGCCGGGCCGCAGTATCTGAAAAGTGATGATGAGTTTGGTAGCTCTCCTGAACCAAGGATAAAACAACGCATAAATCACTGGGTTCAGAGTAGAGTTGAAATAAAACAGAGATATGACGTAGGATGCAGACGAGTCAGTGAGCAAGTCATCACCTGCAAGGGTGACACAGTAATATGGACAGAAACATATGAGGAACACCACCATCAGAACCCCCAGGGTCCAGGCTGCTTTTAGCTCAGATTTCCTCATCAGACTGACCGACAGCTGGAGGGAAACAGCCGTGACCTGAGAGCGCAGGGCACGGGCCTGAGAGACGGCCACCACAAACACTCTCATGTACAGCACAACGATGACTGCCACTGGAGCAATGAATGTAACAACGAGGTCAAACGTTCCCAAAACGTAGTCAACCACAATCACACATTCCCCATAGCAGGAGTTATGTTGCCCCGGCTGAGTTACGTCAGACTTCACAATGACACTGCTGTACAGAACAGAGCCGAGCCAGCAGAGACACACGCAGACTTTAACTTTTCTCTCTGTGACTGTGGTGGAGTAATGGAGAGGGTCACAGATCGCCACATAGCGGTCCGCTGATATGAGCACCATGTCGCCAACCGAAGCAGAGGTGACGATGTACGATACGTAATTATACAAGGAACACATGAGGTCGCCAAAAAACCAACAGGCTGTGTGTCGCATGATTTCACCGGGCATCAACAGAAGCCCCACAAGGAAGTCTGACACAGCCAGAGAGAGGAGGAGGATGTTGGTGGGTGTGTGGAGCTTCCTGCAAGGAGACAGAAACACTTTGTCACAACACACCCCACACATTTTAATAGCTTTTCGCTGTTTTGTTCAAGTTAAAATGAAACATTTTCAGGTTTAGAAATGAGATACGAAATACTATCATCTCCAGTTCTGGTCATTACAACCTAATGCCATTTTCTGTCCAAATACACAGTTGTAAAAAGAATGAAATCAAGGCAGAAAATGTGTTAAAAGGAATCTATCTGTGCCTGAAGTGAGAGACTGAGATGATGACGAGCAGGTTGAGAGCCACGGTGAGCAGAGAGATGAAGGACAGTATGGTGCGAAGGAGCACGGTTTCAGTCCAAGAAGATGTAGGTTTCCTGCAGGAGGTGTTGAAGAGATGTGGGAAGCAGAGGTCACCTCCAACCTGCATGTCCATCTTTGAAGTCAGAGGAGAGCTCAAGCTGTGGCTTTTTTCCAACAATTCTTGATTTTATGCCTCCTACCTCATCACTCCTCCCCTTTGCTGCCTTCCTTCTTCTATTGGACAGACCGTAGAGTAGAGACGAGACATGCTGCATGCACCTCTTTGTCTGCCTTCCTCCTTACCGTGATGCACCCATCGATCTGAAACAGGGTCACTACGGACTCATCAGACTACATGACTCCATAGCTCCATAATCCAATCTTCATGCTTGCTTGCAAACTAAAGCCTTTTCTTGGGTTAGTCTCATTGATCAGTGGTTTTCTTATGGCTACACAGCTGTTCAGCCCCAGTCCCTTGAGTTGCTCTTACTTTCACTGTATCGTCCTGATTTCACCAAACAACAACAATGTGATAGTCGATTTTGATCATTCAGGAATTTTGTCTGAGCACATTTCTGTTCTGCCTACAAAAACAAATGTGGCAATTATTAAAAACTCAACAGTTGAGAAATGGAAAACCCTCGTCTATAATGGTATCGTTGAGTCTGATCATGAAGACTCAAAGGGACATTGAGTTCAAAAAACAAGTTTTATATATGGACTCCCAATGCGTTAGCAGACACACAGCCACCGTGACCTAGACATGCCTATATCAGGAAGGTATAATGTAAACTTTGAAGACAGTGTGTGTTGGCCAGGACCCTAGAAAAGGGGGTGCTGTCCAACAATCGGGGGCACTTCACTATGATTGGGCTAAGATTTCCTCACAATTCAATCATGCTGATTTAGGCTGCAGTACTGTAATAAAGCTTTGCTGTCCAACCAAAGTTTAAAACATGTGGAGTCTTATTCCTGCAACATCACCACACCTGCATCAAGAGGAGACTGATAGAAAACACCACAGTATCACATAAATTAAGTCTCCCTGTTTGTCTCTTGCATCAATCAGAGATGATAATTGCAGCAGCTCCAGCTCGTCAAGGAGGCCTGGCCTAAGGTGGTACTGGGTCTTAAGCACAATATGAATTATGGAGAGGGAGCCAAGCATTGAGATACAGGATTTTACATCACGTGACTTGTCGTGCATGACTCAGGTGCCATTGCTATGCATTAAGTCAGGAATATCTATGTTCCGAAAATGGACGCAATCACGCAAAGAATCGGAGAAAGGGAGGCAGAGTTTTGCTTGTTACTTCTGTAGATGACAGGACTCAGTGCAATAGCTGAAGTCAGTTGTACAGAGGGTGAGAGGACAGATCTGGATGACACAGGCTTTGAGCGTCCTCAGGCTCACACCATCAGGGCCTGCAGTTTCTCCAGGCTGGAGCCTCACCAGCTTCTTCTAACATCTGCCGTGGTGATTTGAGGAGACCAGCTGAAGGGTATTGGAGGGTCACTGAGCAGCAGAGGGTGGAAGGAGGTGTGAATGTGAGAATCACATGGGGATGAAGGCCTCTGAGAAGAAAGAGGAGAGTGGGTGGACAGCATCAGTGGTGTTGGGAGTGTGGGCTGGGCATGTAGGGGCCGCAGTGTCAAATATGTTAAAAAATATATTGTGTTCATTGGCCAATGAGTTCAATGTCATGAAGAAAATATTGCATGAAAATATAAATATGTAATAATGTCATAGTTGGATAGAAATATTGGTATTCATTCCGATTTTAAAATCTCCTTTAAGCTTTCAGTTTTCTAGTCTTAGCAAATTGAAACATTCTAATAAGAGCTGAAATTGTTCAGTAGAACTTAAGATCAAGTGAGAAGCTACAGACACACTGTTGACGTGACATTACCAAGTGGACGTTGCTATGGATGAGGTTGGTAGGGAGGAGCTGTTGTTGTTGTTGTTGTTGTTGTTTGCCAGAAAGCAATAAAGTGACATAAAGAGGAGTTACAGTCACAGAGCTGTCTGGGATCTGATCTTTCATGGTCTCTGATGATGGAGGTTCATGATGAAGAACTTTGCTTTCCACAACTCAACACCTCCTGTGTAAAACCAACAGTTCAATGGCTCACCGCCGTGTTTCTACAGTCTCTGCTGTCTTTCAACTGTGTGTTTTCTGTGACTCTAAATCTACTTGTTATCATTTCAATCTCCCATTTCAGGCAAGGAAGCCAATATTTCCTGTGTGTGATGATGATGATTTTTCCGACAGCAAAGAAGCATAAACCGTGTTTCATGATTTTATTTATTAAAATTAAACATTGCATACAAACTGTAGGTTGATATGACTTTTGCTTGGTCACATTTATATCTTTCAGTGCTTTTGTTTATGATTCTGTTTTCCTTTCCAGGCAGCTTCACAAAACCACCAACTTCCTGCTTCTGTCTCTGGCCATATCAGATTTCTTGGTGGGTCTTGTTGTTTTTCCAGGCGAAGGTAGCAGATTAACATCTTGCTGGCTTCTTGGTGATGTCATGTGTGTAATATACTTACATATTGCCGGTACGATTGCCTGTGTCTCTGTTATAAATGTTGTACTGATATCTGTTGACCGCTATGTGGCTATATGTTACCCTCTGCATTATCAC
>CAEFZX010031708.1:0-16154 GCA_903066825.1 Alfaro cultratus
TAAAACAGTGGAGATATATTTTTAGGCTGATAAACGCATTCGCTTGGAGCAAACAAGGAAGAAGAAAATGTGATTTTACCCCTAAGATATGTTAAGACAAACATTCCACTAGATTTCTCATTATTGAGAATACATTTAGGTAGAAATCAACTGGGTTATCCACTGAGCCTTCCAAGCTGCATTTACACTTTATGTCAAAAAAGCAAACTTTTTAACCTGTGAAGCATTGGGGTAAAAAGCATGAATGGTTTTAATTTGCAGGCTCAGTAGACTGTTAAGAGTATAAAAATTGTAGAATTGAGGAAGAACTTTTTCTACCAGCTGGGGTTGAGCTATGCGAAGTTACGCCTAGAGAAGAGGAAGCCGACATACTGAAAGCAGTTCCTAGTGTACATGTTTTACTTTTGATGGCTCATACTAACCTCAAAACTCACTACTGTGCCCGTCTATGTGTGAAACATGAGACAGCCTGTCAATTATAACTTCTACAAATTAAAAGAAAAAATGTACTTGACAGACAGACCCTCAAACTTCAAGCTTTGCTGCCATTACATCAAATGGAAAGAGTTTTTATTTTATATAACTTTGCAAAAAACTTCTGCTATATTTCCCAGAATCTGCACCACTGAGAGGTGTACAGGGGTTTGTTGCTTTTTTTAGCATATGACAGGCTGCCATCTGCGAGTCATACAATAAGGATTTACTGTGTTCCATAAACAAAATGAATACAAAAGCTGAAAATGTAATCGACTAGAAAATCAACTCCACAAACATCGAGTTAGATAACAAAAATATATGTACCAATTTAGAATATTATAGTTCTTTGGACCATATTACAAACTTGTCATATTTACAACTTAAATGTATGTACAATAACATAAAGTTACAGTTTCAGAATCACTACAATTTTGCATTACACAGCTTCTACGGTTTTAATTGCTTTCATTAATAGAAAGTCAAGTAAAGTACCAAAATGAGTTTTTACCAGCTTTAAGGAACAAAGAACAACAGAGCTGCCTTTCCATATTTTGGTGCTAAACACTGCCAGTCAGCTGGCAGGAAAACAGAAATCCATGTAGAACAATTGCAGGTTGCAAAAACACATGGCCATGATGTGCAAAACTGATAATGCACCAACGTATCACTAAAGCAAATAACCCCATGTTGCACAACATGAGGTCTGTTAATCAGTTGACCACAAAGTGGCTACTGGATCAGACAGCACAACTAATTATTTCAAATATCTAATCAACTGTTGGACTGTTAGTATTATTTTCTAAAGAGTAAAATGCCAAAATGTAACATCATTTGTTGCAATAAGCAGAAATTTAGTTTATGTTTTGTCATGCACTTGTTCAAGTCTACACAGCAACATAAAACTTTCATATTTCATTCAATTCTATCATTCAATAGGGAGAATTTCGTACCACATCATGACTAATATGGAGAAATCTGCAGGAATTGACTATATATCTAATAGTGTCTCAATCTATATAAGCTTTTTCTTGCACCTGCCTTCAGATGTGATCTTTGAAAATGCTAACATATTTATAAAAAAAAAAAATTTATATTTTAAAATAGTTTGAAAGTTCAGTCACACACAATCCTTGAAGTATATTATACTCATGGTTACACCTTATATGCAAGCACCAAACTTTTGAAACTATTACAAAAAGAGGCTCCTTCAATAGTCAAAAATATAAACACAGTTTTAATATGATGTAAAATGTGCCAAACTCCTCCTATGATGAATGCAGCAAAACATGCAGTAAAAAAAAAAGTGTCCTTAGAAATTTTAAGAACAGTACTTATTACATCTTTACCACTACTGTGGGAAAAATTAACATGTAGACACAACAGCCGTTTTCTCTATGACGTAAAGTATCACTCAAAAGTCAACTGTCCTTGTGAAACCCCAGACATTCACTCCCTTCTAACCAAACGGATTCTGACACACCCTGTAAGCTGCTGATCTCAGTTTTGTTAAACTGTGTCCCCCTTCTTGTAAAGCCTACCTGTGCACCATCTTTAAAATTCTGACACATGATAATCTGCCGTGGGAAATTAAGTGGACACAGAAACTGAAGAAAAGGAGGCTGTACTATTTTCACGCTGTGATTGAAAAACTGTAGAACGATATTTTCTTTAAATTAAAGAAAGTCTGCATTGTCACCTAAGAGACATGCCCCAATTCTCTCTGCTGCTCAGAAAGTTGGATATCCCTCCAGGCACCAATGAGTAAAAATGAGTATGCATATGTGTCATATTTTAAAAGTAGACTGATCCCTGGGAGAAAATTCACTCCACTAATTTAAAGAGCACATCAAATGTATTTAAGAGCAAAACTTAAAACCGTATCCCAAAAATCTTACATGTAAATCATTTGATTAGAACACACAAAGAGGATAGATGGCCAATTTAAAAGTTAATTTGCATTAATAATTAAATAAGAAGTGCCATTCTCCCCCAGCTGGACAAGCTCAGCTTACCTTTCACCTGAACTGCAGGAGCAACAGCATCCAGAGCCCTCTGTTGGAGCCGCCCGTCTCACCTGCAGACATACAAAAGTAAGAATAAGGTTTCACTTTAACTCTAACAAACTAACAAAAACGGCCTCTCCCCCTTACGTCTCTCCTTCCCATGCTCCTCCTGTTCACACCACTGTGCAAAAGCCCCACCCAGTTCAATCCTAGTTACCAAGGGAACTACCAACACCTATTAGTTTTCTCTGACACACACTACACTAGTTAATTAGAAATCTATTGTACAAGATAAGTGCGTAACATTATAAACAAACAAAAAACTTCTTTGTGATAGACAACTATGAGAAAGATTAAAATGACACACAAATAAAACAACACATCATATTAATGGAGTTATAGTACTTTTATTCTAAACACTGATAGCAAGTGGATAGATTGTCGTCATACAGCAGGAATCTGGAAGACACCTAATTATAGGATTTACAAAAACAGAAGTGTGAATTTATTTAAATGTTAAACCAGAGCCCAGCTAAGAAGGTATTATTCCTGTTTCTGCTTCTATCTGTGTTTTCACTTAAAATTACTTTTAGTCTTGCTTGTTAAATTACTTTGGATTCTATGGGATATCTGATAAACTCCATATGAAAACAAACATTCACACAGAGCAATTCAAACAGCACAATATCCCTATTTACAGCAGTCAAAGAATTTCATTTCAACATTTTGAGACCAGTTACAGGCATCAAACGCTGCAGTTTGTAGACACTTATTTTTCACCAGATCTAAGTATTGACCTTGGGGTCAGAGTTTAAAATAAAAATTGTAGAGGTTTTATGAATCTCATGCTAACCACAAAGATGTCGACTACCTTGGCAAATGCTTTAGAGGCATAGCATGCTAATGTTTTGATTCTAAATATCTGCAAATGCTTACTGGTTGATAAAACACTGTTGTGAAGATCATTTACATCAGCACTATGTAGGTCTGCACGATAGCGTGTGTCCAAATATATTGTTGGCATACACAGTGAAAATGCCTGCTTCTTGTACTAAGTGTAATACCCTAAACAAATACATAATCCAAACAGTTCTTTGAAATTTGCAATATTCCACACTTTGACATTTTGAAATGATTCCAAATAGGGCCACAGTCATTGCAGTTTTCTGGTCATTGCTAAAAGCTAACAATTCGAGGCGACAGCTACTGTACATTCAATCCAAAGTAAGTGCTCAGAGGATACACTCAGCACATGAGTAAAAGTGCAGTACATTTAATAACAGAAGTACCATTCAGCTGGAAATCGGAATGGCTAATATTTGCTTAATTGGTTCTGATTTGACATCAGAAAGTCAATCACCACAAAAACATATTTTTTTTCCCCTTTTTGTAAAATGCTTCAAAACAAAATCTCACAATTTTTGATCTAATACTAATAGCTTTTATTAACTTTTTTTTTTTTCAAGTTTAACAAGAGTCAGATAAAGGTTGGGAACCTAGACCTTGATGTATAAATGTAGCTAAATAAACAATGAAAACTGGCAAATTTAAAAGAGCTGAGCTGATATTCTTGTATCCTACCTAAGCAATTCACAACACACATTTTATCCAGAAAGGCACAAATTAACTTTATGGTTTGTTGGGAGGAATGGTTCTCAGAGAAGGTAAAATGTCCTCCTAAGTTAACGTATTATCTCCAGATCACCATAGATAAATGTTACATAAAGGATGCTACAAATATAGCTAACATCTTAAAGCAAAAAAAACAAAAAAACAAAAAAGGACAGAATCATAAAAAGTAAAAAACAAATGAAAATATATTTAAAGCAAAATGATAGTGACATACACCACAGTTTAGGGAGTCGAAGATGTTTGCTACCAGTGTAGTATTGCATCACTTTTGCTGATTGCTCAGTGTGTTGCAATGTGTGCAACAACTTATTGGATTTAAATTTCTCCAACTTTTAAAAACGTTAATTTTCTACTTCAAGTAAGGAATTTGGGTATTTTATAACCAAGAGAGAAACCAGGGGTACAGCGGCTCTTATAACAACACACTGCAGAACACTTGAGACCCTAACTTAACATTTTTACTAAATTAAATTGCAAACTAAATTTCCAAGCATTACCTTATCCTTGAGTCACATGATCGTGAACTTCAGAAATCAAGAACAATCATAAATGTCCACTACAATATAACCAGGCATTGATCTGAAGTCTCACGGCAGAAAGCCAAGACTGACTCACATGAGGCAGTCCAAGCTTGGGTAATAATCAACTGGAAAATCAACAACTGTAAAATGGACAGGGAAGTTATGGCGGAACTTTCCAATCTGTGCCTTACATTCCATCTCCGAGCAAAAGAGGAACCAATAACAGTGAGGCATGTATAACCCCAATTCTAAGTGAAATTAAAGAAAGAAAAAAAAAAAACATGGCAGGCCTTGTGGAACAAACACAACACAGAGAGAAAGAAGTGGAGATAAGATGGAGCCAAACAGCATAATACAAGAGCAAAATATCAAGCAAGTATCTCAAAGTAAACACAAACTCAAAATTATTGAGGTTTTTTTTTTTCTTAAGAAAAAGAATGGAAAAAATATGCATGCACAAAGTATGCAAAGTAGAAGTAGGGAAACCATGACCCAGAAAGTGACAGGGTTTAGGTGGAAGGCTGCCATAGCTACAGAAGCACTAACACTCTTCAAGCTGTCCTACATTTCCTCAATCACACCAGATGTTTTAGCATCTTCTCTAGGGACGGATTTACCATACAAAGTCAACATCTTGCCACACGGAAATTATGCTCTGCTCTTTTCTTAAACTGTTCTACTTTCTACTCATTGCATCTTAGTCCAACTTCTTCTCATGAGCTTCATAAAAGCAAAAGTTAAACCCAAAAGCCCAGAATGTTGAAAACCATGAAACACTGTTGCATTCATTTTGTATACACAGCACTCTGCATGCTCTTATTCAAGCATACAAGTAAGGAACATTTGCATAATGGCACTGCCAGTTTGCCAGCTCTCACAATAGAAAGTTAAGAGCGATGATGGCGTGGGGGGAGGGAGGGTCAAAGCCCAATCCTGTCCAGAAATTTATTATCTGGTGACTTGGACATGAGACCACAAAACAATCAGCATGATGAATGAAAACTCTGACCTAAACATGGGTGCCTGGAGTAAGAATTACCATATAGAAAGCTTGATATGTAATATTTTACATTTTCCTTAACTTCACTTAGTGGGGATGTGTTTTCCTCCATACCTTTATGCATCCAAGAGAGATGGACGGAAAAGGGAGCAAGTGTGGTTAGTTGCAGGATGGAATCTTTGCACTACAGCATGAGAACTGCGGCTGCCTGGTAGGTAGAAAGACTTTGGTTAGTAGCAAGACCTTTTGAAGTCAGCAGGCATGAGCTGTTTGTGGCTGAGGGTGAAAACAAGAGTCCCCGGTGGCAGCAAACACCCATGAGCCTCTAGAGTTCCACCAATGAAATACAAAGGGGAGGTTCAGAGCCACAAGACCAAACAAATGTCTACTTCTACTGCAAACTTCTACGTGGACAAACTTATTATGCTCTTTGTATTCCTGCATTAGAATTGGGAAGACAAATATTGTGTGTGTGTGTGTGTGTGTGTGTGTTCAAGCAAAAAGCAAATTGGCTATCATAAATGCTAGGGGAAGTCCCCAGTTCACACTCACTCTCAATGTCGGTTCTGTGACCACCACCCTTTGCAGAATAAAAGACCTTATTTCCGGCATAACCTCAAGTTGATTTCAGCCCTGCCACCTTCATCCTTGCAATAATCACACTGAGATGGCAAGAATTTATGAAGGTTTCCTGTGAAAAGGGCCTATTAAAGTAAATATGGACAACCACACAATAACTTAAAGGGTTTTTATTCATGCTTTTCTGCATTATGCTTTGCCATTTTCCATTTGAAACCATTGTAATACAAAAGGTTTATAGCCTTTCACTCTTGTAGATGCAAGCTCAGCGTTGGATGGCTCAAAGAACAATTTTGGCAGGGGTATCTCATTTAAACTGCAGTCAGATGATGATCCCATGCTGTGGAAAACAGCCAGATTCTGAAACCAAAGGACAATCTCAAAGGATTTGCTGTCTTAGAATTGTTTGACATGGACAGTTAAAGTTTGGAGTCACAAGTTTCCATTTAGTGGAACATAAAAGTGTCACTCTTCCCATCCGAATAAATATTTGATTAGCTTTATACAGCCTATAATCTCAAAATTTCCACCATGATAGAATTAATTTCCTAAAGCAGCAAAGCTGCAAAAAATAAATAATCGGGTGGAAGGTCGGCAGCTAATTAAATGTCATTATTTAAAAAAAAAAAATCCACAGCCAGAAACCAAAAATTAGGGTTAATCTGATTCTGAACACAGCAGCACGATGACCCTCCAAGAGAGGGTTTAAAAGGCTGATGACGTAAATCTCCTGGCAGCCCTCATTTCATAATAAATCAGAGTTAAAGCAAGAAAAAAATTCCTGAAACAACCTTGCTGTAATCTCAACACAGACGCTGCATGTTATCTCATGAAATAGCAGATTATCAGCTTTTTACAGGATGTTTGCAAAGGACTGGACAATAATATGCATTTAACAAAAAACAAACCAAAAAACAACAAAGTAACTGATACATATATGCAAAAATCTGAGATAGATTATTTTCACAAATATATAACTGTACACGGTTCACGTAGTTTAATGCTATGTGAAGAAAATAAACGGAAACTTTGCCAAACACTGGCAAACTTTAGTTGAGGCCCAACCAAAGTTAGGCCACAATGTAAACAAGCAAATTATTATTAAAGTTAGCATGGAACGTTATAAAATATTTAATAGGTAGATGAGCTTGAGTAAAAATAAAATAGACTTTCATATTATTTAGAAAAAAGTCAACTACTTGTATCTTGAAAAGTCAACTACTTGTATCTTAATATAAAAAGAGAAGCAACAATTACTCATTTATTGCATTTTTGATTTAGATACATAAGAGACATGTTTCTTTTTTTGATAAAATTAGATATTTTGAGATGTAAATAAGTGGTTTCACCCACAAAGACCTCACTACAGCTGTGAAGTAATGCGGAACCAAAAAAATCTGCAGAGGAGGGAAATCTTGGCCCACTAAAGCGCATTTGCTGCCCTGAAGTAGCAAGACAGTTTCTTTATGGAACGTTTTAGTCTAGATTCCCCGGCTAGATGTCGGGGAAAGCATTTCCATCTCAGGGGAGCTGAAGAGGCGCAGATCCACTTATATAACCAGAAGTAGTACTTTCTGCACTGAAAAGAGCATTCACTCTGAAACAGTTTGAAGGCTGTTTCAGAGCCTTCAAACTGGGGTTTATAGGGGTTTCCCATAGAAACCCCTATAACGTTTTTTTGTTTATTTTTGTAAAGAATAAATGTTCTTTTTTCAGTATTCATGCAGGCTTTTTGTGTGAAATCATTAGAGAAATTCTTCAGAGTAAAATAAAAGTAGAGGTTCAACGACATCGGAGAAAGGGTACATTTGCTTTAACCCCTCGAAAAGGACACTTCCCACCCCGGACATTCTCTGTTTACACTGTTGCCT
The DNA here is from genome assembly GCA_903066825.1 of Alfaro cultratus. NCBI lineage: Eukaryota > Metazoa > Chordata > Actinopteri > Cyprinodontiformes > Poeciliidae > Alfaro > Alfaro cultratus. The sequence continues at coordinate 8,084 of CAEFZX010031708.1, forward strand.
TCAGGCATACGATGCAGAGCAATCAGAACAAGAACCAACTGCCTTAGAGACAGCTTTTACCCGACAGCAATAAAAAAACTAAATGCAATCAAAAATAACCATTAATCATCATGACTGATGTGTATCAGCTATTTGTTATTTACTTCTTACACTGTGTGTAAATTTATCTTTTTTTTGCACGACTGATGGCACTTTGCACCGACTGATAGCGTTTTGCACCGACTGATGGCATTTCTCAAATTTCGTTGTTCATGTGACAATGACAATAAAATTTTATCTTATCTCTTATCTTATCTTAAAACCAGGACACCCCCACTCTTAAATGAAAATCCAATCAGCAAAGTGTTTAAATACACAATACCTGCTATAAAAGAGCAGGATTTAACACATATAGGCATCATCCACCCACAGAACGTTTCTTAAACAGCTCTTCAAACTTTCTGCTCCCTTCCTGTCTTTATTTCATTCACAACAACACTCTCGTTTTGTCATTCACAGCAGAGCAAAGCCACAGTTCTACTTGATAGGCTTAAGGCCCAACACCATTATATATCCCCACCTGATTAGGACAAGGCAGACAATCACATGACACAACCAGACATTAGGTGTCCACAGATAAGCAAAGCTTGGGCCAAGTAGTAAAATGTAATAGATGTTTAATGATGTGATTATTGAACATCTACTCTATCTGCTGATACTATTTAAGGGAGCACAGGCTCACAGGAATCTGATATGCAAATTCTAACAGAGTATGTTGTCAATGATTTAATGACCCAATTCCATTTCGTCACACAATATTTATGACCTTGAAATGCTTTCCGCTGCCATCTCGGATATCGACAGCCTGATATTGCAGATATAAACAAACTCATGACTGGTGTTAGTCTAAAGCAGAGTGAAAATAAAGGGCATGAATCCTTTATTGTCTGAAAAAGATTGCATGAATGCAGAACTTTGGACACAAAGAGAAAATCTTCATAACCTGTTTTTTTCCACAGTCTGCAGCAATTTTCCAGGTACCATCCAGGTGCTCCCTTCCAGGACTTTTAGTAAACATTTCCTCTTGCAACAATACCTCCCTCCTACACCATAATGCATTTTTTTTGGTCATTTAGTTTAAGTAATAAATTCCAACACTGTTATTTTAATTTTGATACTTAAACTAAATGCCGATCACATTTATTAGAGGTTTTCGAGAGTTAAGAACAAAGTGCGAAGTCTTTTTGCTAGCCTGTAGTTTATAGAGTAACATAAGTAAGAAAAAAAACAAGTTAGCTGGTGAATTAGTGACAATGAAAGTTAGCACATTAATTACCAGTCTTTTATTCATTACCTCTTTTTAAAAAAATCCAAAAAGTCACATTTGTCTTTCCTGAAATTAGAGAATTTTTTCTTGCTTCTTTCAGCCAGCTCACAGACATTATTCAACATGGAAAAAGCAGCTCTGAGCTCCCAAATACTTTGTACAGCCAGATTAAAAATCTGATTACATTCTTTTTTTCCCTTTATTATTTCATTAAACGGAGATATTAAACAGAATATTAGCTCTTCTGTCTTAATTTGTGCAGGGAATGTGGAGAAATTGATAAGGTGAAGATTGTACACAACGCTGGTGCATTTGTTTCTACTTAAGTTGTCTTACCACTTTAGAGTTTCTGAAATCATCTCAGACCACCACGAAAATTGATTTATTCACTGGAAATGTAAACTCACTGACCTGTTCCTAATGATTTCCTCGGCCTTCATGTGATGCTCAAGTAGTTTTAGATTTTAAATTCCAAAAACTACCTGCTAAGTAGGTTTTTGTGATACAAATTGCGAAGACACACTTTGCTGTCATTTCTGACAGTGACCTTCTGAGACACTGAAGCTCAGGACAGCTGGGCTTGTGATGCTGCCCCCACAGGAGACATGTGGGCAACATGTCACATCAAGGTCAAGAGTAATGCCCTTGCATTTTTGTTTCATTTATTGAGGACATCGCCTGCACTCAAGTATACAATTATAATTGAGACGCAACGACCAGGCGTTTTCTGGTTTAATTTATTTTTCTTGCTTGTTCTGTTTGCTTGGTAGGTTCATTTTAGATGTAACCTGTTAACTTGAATGCCGATTCATTCTGATTTTTTAAGGACAGCATAACAGAAAGGACAAACATGTGACAAACATAGGGGTGGCAGTCTTAAATCTAACATGTCCCTAACCTTTACCGGATCAATATTCAACTCAAAAAGGCATGTTGTTAAATGCATTCAAAATATTGGGATTTCTTATATCTGATGCATTTAATGAAAAGAAAAATCATATTTTTCAATATCTGAATAACTGATCACTGACTACAGCTTATCAAGGAAAAATGTAATTATCTTTGGCTGATCGGTTGTCTACTTACAATTGTCAGTGAAAGGGAGTAACACTTGATTTTTCAAGAAGACAGAGTAAAAACTCTACTAAGATAAGAGGAGGATTGCAATTTGCAGTTGACAAATAAACCTCATGGCTATAAAAATCCTGGCACTTCTGCATTGACGTTTCATTTTCTCTGGAGCGTTACATAAGCCAGTACAAAATCTCCAACGTTTATTCTAAAAACAAACGCCACTATTAATTATTGCCCAGCTAATTGCATGATCACAATCATAATAAAGAGCTTCATGCTAACGGCAGGGAAGCACAGACGCCTACTGGTGCTGATCAACATATGGAAACAGCAAAAGTGAAAATATGTCAAAGGCTAGTACTTTAAATGTCTGCAGATCTCATTTCAATTATCTAGATTTTCCGCTGAGCGCTAAAGCAACATGATGTGAAATTCTAGCCACTACAAGGATTCACAGACAGAGAGAATTTTGGTAATACAGACCAAAAGGAGGCTGATTGAAAGTAAACAAAACAAGTGTGGTTATTTCGGTGATGAGGGCTCGGCCATTCGGGTTGTTACAGTAAACAGAGGGACGTTATCGCGCTTCGCTTGGTCATGTTTACGAATTCTGCTTGCTGCACCTACAGTAGATGGTAGCAGTAAAGTAAAGCGGAAAACACATAAAGAGAAATTAAGCAAATAGCCCTTGCTTCCTAGCAATCGTGTGCACAAGCTTGACTCCTTGTTATGCAAAGACGGTGACAGCGAGAAAAGCTGCAGCCGCATGGGGCACGGTTTGCTCCGCTAATGTGGAGGTGAGGGTTAAGTTTGGGGAGAAAGCTTCTAACGTTAGCCCCCCCTGACCACTTAATCAGGCAGCCAAATACACTGTGATGTTACAGAAGGAAATACAACGAGCCCATGATGTCTGAAAATACCGACAAACCCTCCCCGTTCCCTGTAACGGACACAGGAGCTGCCATGGCTAGCTACAAGTTAGCACATAGAAACCTACGTTAGTTGAATAATTCGGAGTCACTAAAAATAGTTATCCTTCTCGTTTTGCTGCCATTGTGTAGCAGAGAAGAGACAAACTTACCGTTTTTCCGGGTAAGGCAGCACTCATACAGTTTCACAGACCCATTCCCAGTCAAGTGTCATAGCAGGGCGATGTGGAACCAGCTGGGTGGTGGGGGACGCACGGACGGTTGGAGTCAGCCGGAGAACTTGTTCCGTTTCAACATGGAGAGCGCAGAACGGGCTCTACATTTTGGTTGCTGCGGTTGCCCTGGCTGCTGCCACGCAATGTGCTCTGGCGACACCTGTGGTCACAAGTAGGTACTACATATACTGCATGGGCTCTACAATGCCTTCCAAACGTTCTTTCCATCTGTTGTCATGTCACAACCATACGTTGTGAAGCACTTTTATGAAATAAACTAACACAAAGGTACACACAATTATGAGAAAAAAAAAGATACATTCGGAAAAGTATCACATTTGCATTCAGCTAAGTCTTTTGGGTTATGTTTCTACAAGCTATGCACATTAAGACACTGAAATAGCTTGCAAAACAACTCAATATCAGTCAGACTGAAACTGAGAGTGTCTGTTAACAGCAATTTTAAGGCTTGGTTAAAAATTCGTAAGAGTTACTTTAAAAGTTTGATTGAAATTGTAACACAAAGATAGTATATTCTGATCCAACCCATTTTTGTTGTAATTGTGACTGTACATGTCCTTGTCAAAGGCAAATGGTTAAAGTCATTTGCATCCACTTTCAGGACTTGTCCTGTATTTAGCTCCATTCATCTTTCAGTCAAATCTGACCAGTTTGGTTGAACATGTAGAAAGTACACACACACAAAAACAACAAAAAACAACAATCTAAGTGTTATGCTTTAAAGTGAGAATTGTGTTGAGAATCGTAAATATTTATATTGGTATAAATGATGATTCACAAGTAGGACAAAAAATGTTTTTTTTGTCTCATCTGACTAAAGCTCCTTCTTCCACATGTTTTATGTATTTTCTATGTAACTTATGGCACACTGCAAATTCACACCAGTCATCCATAATGGCAAGACTTCAGGAGCGCATAACCAAAAAATATCCCGTCTATAGAGTTTCTCACTTTAGCGTCGGAGTTCTTCATTATTATTTTTTCTTTTTAACAATTTGTTATTTACAACTGCAGGCAAAGCAAAAGGCAGGGTTTTTTTGTTGTTTTTTTTTTTTGTTTGTTTTTTTTGACTGTTAAGTAAAATAAAATTCCTGGTTTATTTATTTACTGATTTTGATTTTAATCCCATTGGAATATCTGTACTCTTAGTATGGCAATCTCACCAGCCTAAATTGTATTTCTTTTACTTGAAAACCACAGAAGAAAAAAGAAAAACAGAAAGACCAATCCAAAAGTCAAATCTATTTTTAAGTCCAACTTGTTAATGTGAGAAACATCAAACAAGCCTGACATGGTGAAGTGAGGGAGATCAATGGGGAAAATAGGGAGCGGCTCCTTGAAGCCCTACATTCTGGTAGAATCTTATTTTACCACCACCTTGATACCTCAAAGTAGTTCAAAATAGCTACAGGCCTTTGCTTGTTTGTTTAGGGCTGCAAATGTTTCAGGTCTCTGTGAAATGCTGTTTGCCCAGAGAGAAAAGAATCAGAAGGTCAGTGTTTATGTCTGCATAGGGTGCAGATACCTACCTGAAATGTAAAATCTTATTGTTGCAGAGATGTGCAGGACCATCCTCCCCTGCAGGGGGTATCATTTTGCCCATACAACTTTCCTTATGATTAATTAAATTCAAAATATAGAGAAATGTAGAAATATATAGTGCAGAAATCATTTGATTTATTAGTGGGTTGCAAAAATGATAGTCATAAAAATATCCTAAGTTTTGAGAATATTGTGGAGCATTGTACAATCAATCACCAAAAAATGAAAGGAGTATGGCACAACGGAAAATTTACCAACACTAAACTGACAGATCCAGCAAAGAGAACATTTATCAGGCAGCAGCTAAGACGCCTGTGGTAACTCTGGAGGAGGTGCTTAGGTGGGTGAATATGTTGACAGGCTAAATATTAAATTTTAACTCCATAAATGTAACGTTTTAGGTTTAACTGAATTTCTTTTATCAAACACATTTAAAAACTTTCCAATTTTCCATCCACTTTAGAATTATGCGCTACTTGTTGTAACTTTGTGACATAAAGTTAAAAACAAAATTCATTAATTATAGTGATTGAGTCAAATAAATACAAAAGAGGATTAGGGCCACCGAAAAAAAAAAACTTAATACTTTAATTATGACTTTAAAGTCAGAATTCTGAGATTAAAGTCAGAATTATTTTTTTTTATTATTATTTTTTTCGGTGGCCCTTATCCTCTTCCGTAAATAAAAGTTCAATAATTGTGATAATTTGTGCAACAAACTTAACATCAGCTTTTCAAAATGCAAAAAAAGGTGATAAAATATGTAGAAAAACCAACACCGAAACACATTTTAGCAAGACAGTTTAGCTTTATTGGCATTGAAGCAAATAGATTCTAAAAAAGAGTAGATTGTTGCCACAATGTTGCAACATCTTTAATCCCATTTAATTTTACATATTTAAGAAGTACATGTCTTCAGCTCATTTTACATAGTTGCATTGAACCAGCAAGCATCTCATAAAGCATTTTAAAAGATCCTAAAAAATGTACTATTTCATGTTCCTATTTCTCATTAAAACATAAGTGCTATAACTCAAACTATGAAAAAAAAAAAAAGAAAAAAAAGAAACGTACCAAGCTAATGGAAAATCCTGCTGTTTGGAAGATTGACAAAAATATGTACATTTTTGCTTCTCCAGTGACTTTTAATACAGAGGAAATGACCATAGCTGGATAAGAGATGTCACAGGAAATGAAATAACATGTTTTTCTAAAGAATGTACAGCATAGGAAAGAGCAAAAAAGACAATTGAACTAATGTCTTAATTAATAATACAAACTGGTGCGTTATATATATTTTAACACAAATACAGCCAGTAAAATGCTCTTCTTGAAAGACGTTCCTGAGATGAAATGAGGAATAAGATAGATATTCCATTTCAAGAACCACTGGCCAGAATGTAACATAAACTACTTGAAAAGAAACACCTCTAATGTTTAAAGTGGACAGTTTGGGACAAATGCATAAATGCATCCAGTGCATTTGCCACATTGCAGTGCATAGAAATACAAAAAGAGACCAAAACAAATAAACTCCTTCATTAAATCACATTGCACAGTTTATTTTGGCTTACAGTTAGTCAGGCAAGGAGAAAATAACTTAAAGTTACTTTAAAATATCACATTATACCTGTTTAATAACTAGAACAAATAAGACAAGTGTGCCCTCTACTGGTGTAAACGCATGAATGCTGTTTTTAAGGCACATACCACCAGCCTTTGTTTTGTACAGCTTGAATTAAAAGTTTATTTAAAAATACCAAAACAGTATACAATAAAACTACCTGAGCAAAATAAAAATCTGTGAGTCATTTACAGTAGAAAGCAATTTTATAAGAATTGTGCAGTGCAAAGAATATGCAGGTATGAGAATTTAAGGCAGAAGCATAAAAAAAATGCTGTTTCCTCTATTTTTTTAACAAATAAATATAAAAAAGAGGATTAAACCCTTAAAGGTTGATGTCTCTAACAAACGTATTCCCTTTAAACTTGTTTGCTCAGTTATTTCTCACCCAAAAAAAGAGGGAGAGATGTAAAGAAATGAAAAAGCAGACTAATATCCCCTTTTGGGTTCTACGTTTTCATAAATTGAGATGGCAGCTGTATTCTGGTAGATTAGATCCACATTGTTCCCTGTTCTCGCCCGAATGATGTCCAAGGCACACTGGTTTAAGAAGACATACTGGTCCTGCAGCAATAAAACAAAAATAAAAATCAGAAAGTGTTTGTGATGTGAAACGCTGTAAAAAACAAAGCAGAGTAGATGTGTGATATTCCTACCTCCGTCTGCACCATAAGGGGCCGGTGCATTCGCAGATCATGAACAATGCCGTACACATCTACAATGTTTTCCCTTTCGATCTGGAAGATCAAGCGATCAATGGCTACGAAGGTGCCTGTGCGCCCGACTCCAGCACTGAGCGCAAATATCAAAACAGAAAGGGGGAAAATGACAGGAGATGGCAGGTTATTTTGTACACTTCCAACCAAATGAAAACATTTGTAAATTTGGGGTGTTGTGTCCAACCTGCAGTGAACCACTGTGGGGGAGTTTCTGGAATACTGGTTCATGTGCTCTCTGACCAGATGTCTGAAGCTGATCAGAAGCTCTGTGGTTTCTGGAACGCCGTGATCCGGCCAGGCTGTGAAATGGAAGTGGCGGACTGAGCGGACTTCTGTTGTTTTCACCTGAGGTAGAAGGTGGTCAGCGTTGAAACAGTAGTTACAAGAAGATGAATAATCAAGACAGGGCACATCAAAAACCCTTGACTCAGAACTTAGAATGACAAATCATCTGCAAAGCACACTTTATGTATACCTTTTGTTGCATAGTGTTAGTAAAACAATGATTACTGAGTTTGCGTGTGTGTGTGTGTGTGTGTGTGTGTGTGTGTGTGTGTGTGCGTGTGTGTGTGTGTGTGTGTGTGTGTGTGTGTGTGTGTGTGTGTGTGCGTGTGTGTGTGTGTGTGTGTGTGTGTGTGTGT